>JAODAL010012835.1:0-93743 GCA_025379985.1 Phyllomedusa bahiana
TTTTTAAAGGTTTTGCTTTTTTCTCATCCCCCCTTATAGTCTCTCCCTGTATTTTTTTAAAATTTTTTTTTTTAAATTTTTTTTCTATTTATTATTTTAAAAAATATTTTGGGGTTTAGTTTTACTTTCATTGCAATATGTCTTTCTGTCTCCGTTTTGGCCCCTTTATCTTTATTTACCCCCTTTATTTTCTTCCCTTTATTTCTTAGCCCTCTTCATGCCCCCTTTTTTAGTAGCAAAAAGCTTTTTTTGTTTTTTATTCCCTCCTTTACATCTCTGTTGATCCAATTGGGTTTTTCCCTGTTTCAAATTATTTTTTTCATATGGTATGTCTTTCACGGGGCCCTAAGTTTTTTTTTAAAAAACTCCATTTATTTTTTGTTCTGTATTTTTAAACCCCCTTTTTCCAGTCAATACAGTTAGTGCCCTCTAAGCAGGGTAAATTCCCTTCCCTCAAATTTCAGTGTTTTTGTGGTCCATGAAAAAAAGCTTATTGAAGGATAAATGGAAGTTTATTTTTTTGGGTACTATTCCCTGGGGGCCCCTAAAACCTGAACCTTTGGGGTTATCTGTCAGGTTTTTTGTCATTTTAAAGTCAAAGGGGCCTTTCCTCTATTGGTTCCTGCACCATTTTGGAAAGGGTAATTATCTTTAGTTATAGACAAAACCTGTTTCCTTTGTGAGAGTACAGGTTTCAGTTTCCCCATTTTATGTTGGGTGTTTAAGTCGCCTAAATAAAAACCCCTCATTTGTAAGAGCTTCATCTATTTGTGAGGGATATTTTCTAGGGTTCTTTTTATCCCCAAATTTTTGATTCACCTGTTCACTACCTGTCCTATATTTCCGCATTTTTGGCTTCAGCAGGTTTTTTCATAGAGACAGACACCCCCCCCCTTCGGTGTTTACTACTTCAAAAAAGACTGAAAACCCTGCAATTTACCGCCCGTCGTAGCTCTCGCCCAGCCACGTCTAGTTATCCCACTTTTATTTTTCTTCTGAAATTTAAAAATATTTGTTCATTTTTTTTGTTGGTAGATTTGGGCTTTGTCAAATGAAATTTTAGAGTTTTCCCCAGTTTTTATTCCTTTCTCCTATTCTTTTTAATATTGCTACACCCCCCTTTCCCCCCCCTTTCCACCCGTGACTTTTTACTAATTCCCCCTCTTATCTTCACTTTCCTTCCGCTATATTGGTTTCCCTCCCCCCCAAATCCCTAGTTGAATTATTCCCCCCATTCCTAGCCTTTTTTTCCCAAAACGCTGCACCTCCCCTTTAGGTGCAGCCCCTCCTAGCATAGAACCCGTAGCCCAAACAGAAGTCGCCCCGTTCTCCAAAAAAATCCCTCTTTCCCCAAACCAATTTTTGAGCCAATTATTCACCTTTAATCTCCCTCTGCCTTTGGGTGGCCCGTGGAAGGTAAATTTTTTTAAACTATTATGTGAAGAAAATTTGACTCAAAATGACGACCCCTCTCCAACCCATCTGTCAGAAAAAAACAGCTTTCCCCCCCCAAGGGCAAGCTCAAATTTTTCATGTTAATCAGACAGCTCTTTCCCCCAAAAAGCCTCTGTAGGAAGTCCCCAGCTGGGGTCAACCCCTGAAAGGATCCTCTGAAAACCTAATTAGCAATGAACAAATGCGGTCCCAAGCTGAAGCTTCAAAGCTTTGCTCAACCCAACCATCGGGGACTCGATATTTCATTCGTTTTTAGGCGACCCGCTCATAACTGGGCCATGGCGAGTTCATACTCTCAAAATATGGAACTCATCCCGCACGCACATTCCCATTTCAGGTTTCCAAGGCCGCAGGGGGACTGAGATATCCAAAGGGACCCCGGAGGGGAGGTCCTATAAGATAGGCGTTGTATATATCAGGCGGTTGTGTAGATCCGCGGTTCTGATGATGATACCGGCTGGTTCTGTGCAAAGGCCATGCCGAGTTATAGGTCCATTTTTGGGTTGTATCAGAACTTGCCCTGACATGAGTGGGAGGAGTTCATAGGCGTACCAGGGTGTGTAAGGGGCGGCCACGTTGGGGTGGCCCCATCACTAGAATATACAGGCCAGAGCAGGAGGTGGCTCTTCCTGTTTGACCAGAGAAGGGGGGCACCTAAGAACAGTTCATGACATCGAGCAGAGCCATGGCACATATGCCCCCATGCGGCCGGGCCCAAGAAACAAGGTAAATTGAACTTATTTAACTGAACTTTTGTCTGGATTCCATAATTGTATTTGCACCATCTCTCTGCCTGGTCATACTTTCTTAGCCATATTGTACAGTTTTGAACTGTCATAGTGTGCCTTCAAGGTTATTCAAATCTATTCAAATTTATCTGAGTTAGTCTGTCTTGATCTACAGCCTCACACGCCTAATTCTCGGTATATAGTATATAGCTACCAAGGGGTGGTTCCGCGAACCATGATATAAGTCGATAACGGAACCGGTCTTTTAACTAAAACGAGCAGAACTGTCGGCAGCATGTTTGTTTCCCTGTATGCCAGTGTGGGCAAGGGTTAACAGTGGAACAGTATCCGGATGTCCTTGAGCTCCCCTAGTGGGCAGCGCAACGTCGTGTTACACCCCAGTAGGCCGTCGTCCCTCAAGCGGGCCTGCGGGATAGGCTGTTTTCGTCAATATTGGTGGGCAAGACAGAAACGGTGGGATCAAGACAATGTGTTTTGTGAGTGCGCGTGTGTATCCCAAATTACTAAGGACAACCAGCAGCTGGGGTTTTGCTGTGGGTCTTAAGATTTAAATCAGCACTTGACCAGTAAGAGTGCAATATTACAAGTTTTGGGTGCATTCAAGGCTGCTGTTTTTGTGTCAAGTAAGTAACCCAGTGTTGCGTTGAAACGGATGGTGGTCGTTGCAAGGGCAGGAGCTAGTACGGCAGGAGGAAAAACAGTCGGTGAAGTTAGCCAGGAGGAGCTAGGCCCAGGCCAAGGCTGGTGGACTATGAAGTCGAGGGGTGCTCGCTCGGGCTCCTCAAGAGCCAGTCACAGGTGTCGATGGAGTAGTTGGGCAGCTCACTTTCGGCTATTCTCCTGCTAGCTTCCCTGGCTATTCTTAGAGGCTGGAGACCTCGACGCCTACAAGGCACCTCCTAGCAGCTAGACAGAACTCCGCGAGCAGGATCAGAAGGGGTAAGCTTCGCAGAAGAACGTTTGTGAGCGGCTAGAAGGCAGCAGCTGCAGAACGTCAAGAGCGGCTAGAGGCCGGGCACTGCAGAACGTCGGGAGTCGGGACCGAGAGACGGTCTGCGGACGTGACCACAATTACAGGTGCTCCAGCTGGAAAAGCACAAGCTCCACCCGGCAGTGAAGAGCATCCTCAGACCGCAGCGTTCCCAAAGTGAGGGCGGAGGGGAACTTTCCCACTTGCTGGATTAAAGTTGGAGACCTGGACCACCGTATGCTGCATTTGAAAAAATTTGCCGCCAGCACCATTGTGCTTGAGACCAGGGAGTTCGGTTTTCTGACGCCTCGTCTCAGAGGTATAGCTCTGGGATTTCGGGGACTGCACTGGCGAGTCACCTGACCTACGTGGGTATCAACAAGGCACTGATACGGCAGTACATCTCACTCCTGAGATTACATGAAGATGCTCCGGAGTTTGCAGCGGGGGGTTCCTACAGACAGCTTGGACGACCATAATGCGGGCTCCCCCTCCAGAGTAGCAGACGACCATTGGACTCGGGGCTCTAGATCACCACAGTCCAGCAGCATGAAGGAGTCATCGCCACGGCGCAGTTTTTTTGGAACTGCCCACGAGGACCTCCTGCAGCACCTGCGTGACAGAATCCTGTGGGGGGGGGGCCCCCACCGCCACAGAAGCCTCGCGGCTGAACGTATGCCAACATCGGGCACCGGAGCCGGAAGCAACTCAGCTGGAGTGGGGGGTAAGATGCCTCAGGGACAGTTGTCCACACCCTAAGCCAGGGGCCCCCAGCCATGCCTTCACAATCTGTGGGGGGAACCCCGACTCTGTCACTCTTTGAAAAAGGCGGGACATTTTCAAAGGCCGCATAGTCCCCAGCGCCAGCAGGAAGGGCCGCGTTCCCAGTCCCTTTTCAAGGCGCCCCCATGTTATGTGTGTGGGTGGGGGTGGGGCTGAATGGCCCCTTGATATACTTCACCAGCAGTCACCGGTAGAGACGGTCTGTTAATGGGAGTATTTGGAACCGGCACGGAAGATGACCTGTGGTGCGGCCTCGCAGCTGGTGTCCCAAGGACTAATGATTTACCCGGAAAGACTTGCGCTGTCTCCGGAATTGTGAGGGCGTATGTTGCCGCGTGCCAGTTCCAGGGTGTATTTGGGAACTGGGGTGCACGGGCAGGGAAATGCTTGATGGTTGGAGTGTCGCCGAAATTCCGCCTAGTATTTTGTTAGGGACAGACTTGGGTCAGGCTGGTAGCCGTTTTGAGGCCCTGAAGCCGAAGGTCTGCTCCCCCAGAAATGTGATATGTCATCAAACATGTTCATGTTGCAAACATGTTATTAATATAGCATAATGATGGGCGTATGGGGGTGGGTGACATGGTGTGTTCCCTCTCCTATCTGTGGAGAGGTGATAATTGTCAGCATGGTTGCAACTAGGGCAGGCAGGGGTGTCCAGCAAGGCCTGGCTGGAGTTGTTGTACCTCTGGTTGTCGGGCATCAGAAGGGGACAAACAGTGGGCCAGACCGCTGTGGGTGGGGGAGCATGCAGGTGAGGAGGGCGTCCCAGGAAGGGCCAGGGCAGGGTCTCCACACAAGACCGGGCAGGCAGGGGGCAGACGAGGCTACAGTGGCGGGAGCATGAGTTGAGGCTGGCTCCCAGGAAAGGTCAGAGAGCAGGGTCTCCCCACACAAGGATGTCGCGAGAGGCCAGGTTAGCGCCAAGCCAGACTGGCGACTTATATAGACGCCGAGGGGGAGGGCGCCCAACCTGCTGTTGCAGCGGGGGTCGTGGCCGACTGTCTAGCGCAAGTGGGAGGCCGGCGCCAGGAGGCCTCAGGGGCCCGACGTATTCCCCTCGGACCAGGTAGTGCCAGGGAAGGTGGAGGGGCCAGGAGATAGGTACCATGGAGACCTGACAGATGACGGTGGCCAGATCTCATCCATTCTGGCCATGTCTCATACGTTCGCGAGAGGTTCAGGCAGCGTTAGCGGCTTGACGTAGCGCCTGATAAGCTCTCAAGGAGCAGGCGGCACAGCCCACCCTTGGACCTCATCGGACCGCAGTGGGTTGGTCTGGGCCAAGAGAGGTGTACTCCACATGACGGTAGACCGGGTTCATTCGGAGCAGGCGTGGCCCAGGGAAGACGGACGGTTTGGTGGTTCCCTAGTCCGTTAAGGCTGAGTTGTTGCGGGTTGCGCACGAGATTCCGCATGGTACCGGACACACCTTTGGGATCACATCCAAGATCAAGGGAAAGCTAGGCCCAGCTTTCTACTCGGCCAAAGTATGGGGGAATGATGTGGTGACATACTGACGTTGTGGTGGACCACCAGTCAGAGGGTGGGGAAGGTGGGGCCGAGGGCCCAATGCCCACTGGTACCCTCTGCACTGATCTTAGGACGAGCTTTCAGGAGGGCGGCTGTGGATTTAATTGGAACCGCTGTCTCTTCCAGCAGCTCAGGAAACGCTTCATACTGACGGTTAGTAGACTACCAGCCACTTCGGTACCCGGAAAGCGGTTAGCCGTGTCGTAGTTCGGGCGAAAAATGGTGGCCACCGCGCTTTACTGGAGATTTTCTATCTAGTGGGCTTTCCTCAGGAAATGCTCACTGACCGGGGGGGACAGTTCATGTTCGCAGTTAATGGAGTCCTTGCTTGTAAGTGATAAGGTTGCAACATCTGGTGGCCAGCCGCGTACTCACACAGACTATTGGCCTGTGTGAACGGTTCAATGGGCACCTGAAGCAGATGCCTTAAGATGTTGTCGACAACCACCGGGGCGCAACTTGGGAGCTGGTACCTCCCACACCTACTATTGCTTATCGCGGGAAGTCCCACAGGCCTCCACGGGTTTCGCTCCTGCGAGATCTCTGTCATGGGCGATGCTGTCGGGGGCCCTGGCTCTGGTGAAGGCAGGCCTGGGGAAGGAGTACTTTGCGAATCACTGCGAGGTGTCATTCATAGGTATGTTGTGCGCTTCGTGACAAAATGCAGGCCTTGACGCAGGTTCAGTGAACGTGAATATGCCGACAGGCCCTAAGCGACCAGAAGCAGTGGTACGACCAGAACGCTTGTGAGAGGATCCTACAGGTGGGTCAGAAAGTGTGGGTCCTGGTCCCCGGTACCACCAGGACAAGTTCAGGCAGCCTGGGAAGGCCATATGTCGTGCACAAGCAACTCAAACGCAAAGTCAAGTAACCTGGTCCACCCTGGCCGAGAGCCGGGGAAGGCGGAAAGGCTTCCACATCAGTGAACATGATGAAGGCGAATCATGAGCGGGATGGGTATGTGCCCTTCCAGTGTGCTACCTGTAAGGGCAGGTGGATCCACATAGCGGATGTGGAGGATTTGATAGACAGCTCCTGGTGTGAGGATACCAACAGTCCCAGATGTTGGCAACTTCTAACCACTTACGGGAGGCATTGTTCATAACGTAGCCTGGTAGGACGGAGTCAGCCGTCATCAGTGGACACCGGGGATAACCCCACATATCCGGCGTTCATGCATATACGGATCTCCCCGAAGTGCAGCTGCACATGCGTGAGGAGATTGACGAGATGCATGAAGCTGGGGGTCGATCCAGGCGGGGTTACTTGACAATTGTGGCGCAAACCTTTTTCCAACAGGGGCTGGGCCTCGCCCTCGGTAGTACTTGGCCCAAGAAGGATCGAACCCACACGGTTCTTGCGCTGGCTACAGGGGTCAACGGCTGTCACGGTCACTGATGGCATACCCAATGCACGCATCGATGACCCGAGCTCGACCAGTTGGCGGGGGCCAAGACCTGACCATATGGATCTGAGCGGGGATATTGGAAGATTCCCTGACGTCGAGGCAAGGAACGCTCTGCTTTATCACCCCATTCGGGCTGTTACGAGTCCACTGTCATGCCGTTCGGCAATGAAGATGAAGAAACGCCACTGCCATTTTCAGCGGATGGTCAACTCGCTTTGCTTAAGGGACTTGAAGGGTACGCAGCTGCGTACCTGGAATGGACATAGGTTTTCAGTTCCCACTGGGGGATCACCTCCAGCACCTGAGAAGGTGCTTGGAGTATTCCGCCAGGCAGGCTAGACATCAAGCAGGAAAAGTGCCAGCTGGGCAATGAGTGAGGTCACTTCCTTGGGGCACGGGTAGGTGGGGGGGGCCTTGAAGCAGAGACGGAAAAGCTGATGCCTTCGCATCTGACCACCCCAGGGACCAAGAAGCAGAGTGATGTCCTTCTTGGGCACCGCTGGGGTACTATAGGAGGTTTGTTTCCCACACTATAGTAGACCTGGCAAAGCCCTGACAGACTCACCAGGAAGAGGTTGCCCTACGCGTCGATTGGACACAAACGGGAATCTGCAGAGACGGCTTCCAAGCCCTCAAGGCGCCTTGTCCAGCTACCTCAGTACTGAGCCGCGACTTCACCCGGCAGTATTATTCGTACCATCCGAAGCTAGTTGGGACTTTGGCCTCGTTGCATTGTAAGTGGCTCAGCAGGTGGGACACAACGGGACAGGAAACAATCCCGTTATGTACCTGAGCCGGATAGGCTTCTGCCGAGGGATGTGGCCTATTCCACCATGGAAAAAGAATGCCTGGCGAATAGTGTGGGCCCTGCAGCGGAATTGCAAGTCCCTTTTTATTACGGGCGGCATTTCATTGTGGATACAGACACAACACTGTTTTTCTTTTTTTGGGGGGAGTGGTTACACACGGTTCCGGTAACCATATGGGGCGTTGCTACGATGGATGCCTGTCGTTCCAGCAGTAACAACTTAGTCATTCGCCTCCGGAGGGCCGAGGACCACGGCAACGACGATGGGTTGTCCCGACAGGGGGTGGGGTCCGCTGGGTGCCTGGTGGAGCACGTGGAGGTGCTGCCACCTAGCGCCTCTAAAGGGGGGGGCCGGTGTGAAGAAAAAATTGAATCAAAATGACAGGACCTCTCTCCAACACTAATTAGTCAGAACAAGCTTCCCCCCACCACGAGGACAAAGCCTTCAAATTTACATGTTAATAAGCAAGCATCTCACATTCCCCAATGCTCTGTAGGAAGTCCGCACAGCATGAGGGTCAACCACCATGAAAGGAATTCACTCATGAACCTAATTAGCAACTGCAACACAATGTCGGTCCAGCTCGCATGCTTCAAAGACTTGCTCAATCCCAAACCAGCAAAAATGTATGTCGGGTGTCTCCGACTATTTCATCAATCGATTTATAGGCGACCAGTCCATAAACGGTCCATGGCGAGTTATATCTCAAAAATATGGAACTCTCACGCACGCATTCCCGATTTCCAGGTTTCAAGGTGCAGGGGGACTGAGATACCACAACCGGAACAGGGAGTCCATAAGATAGGTTTGTCTAATGTCAGGGTTGGGTAGATCAGCCGGTTATGATGATGCTTCGGCTCGGTTCTGTGCAAGGCCCTGCCGAGTTATTTAGTCCATTTTTTTGGGTTTGTATACAGAAACTGCCTGACCGAGTGGGAGGAGTTCATAGCGCGTTCCCAGGGGTGTGGTGGGGCGGCCACGTGGGCCTGCCCCCTCACAGGATATAAGCGAGCCAGGGTGGCTCTTCCTGTTGATCCAAGAGGGAGGGCAACCTAAGAACAGTTCCAGGTACATCCAAATTGCAGCAGCCAGGCCAAATATGCCACCATGCGGCCTAGGCCCCAAGCAACAAAGGTTACTTGACTTAATTTTAACTGCCTTTTTCTGTAATCCAATAATTTGTATTTGCACTTCTTGGTCCTGTATATCTAGTATCCATCTTGTACTTATTAATGTTTATTGTGCCCCTTCAAGGCTAATTAAATTATTTAAACCTTAAATCTTTAGTTAGGGCTGTCTTGATCAACGGCCATCACACGCACCTAATTCTCTGGTTATAGTACTATAGCTACCCAAGGGTGTTCTTGTACCCTGCTATAAGTCGCGGGTAACGGACCGGTTTCTATAAACTAAACGAGCGAATGGTGGCAGTCATTGTTGTTTCCCTGTTGCCAGTGTGGGCAAGGGTTAACAGTGGATACTGTATTCTGGTGACTTGAGGCTCCCCTAGTGGCACGCAAAGTTCGAGATACACCCCCAAGTCAGGCCGTTGTTCCCTCAAGCGGGCGGGCGGACTAGGCTGTTTCTCGTCACAATTACCACTGGAGGTCCTTGCTTTACGCTTTTTTTGCTAGTCCACTGAAATCATTTTTTAAGGGACACTCCACTACTCTAACCTTTTGTCATTGGGACCAATGTGGACCATGACAGCTGGAGTTCTCACCAGCCCCACCAGTAATCTGTCAGCCCGATTCGATAGTCCGAACCCGGAGGCTAGGTAAACTAACATAACTGTTCGGGTAAAAACGATCCCGGTCCTCGTAGCAGATTGCCATGTCTGTGCCCCTTATAATGGACGTAGAGTCCCAATTCTTAGCCACCTGTCTAGTTGACCTGACGTTCTATTTCCATCTTACTGGAGCAGACAAGGGAAAGTATTGCTGCAGCAATGATATTTCTGAGAGACATCCCCCTCAATCCACCAATCTTGCAAATTTGTTGGGGTGTGCCAGTTCAGGACTAGCCTCCCTAACTCTCTTAGCGGGCTCCATCTGCAGACCCTTGTTAGAGATAATATAACCGAGAAACGGGAGACTGTTCTGGTGGTAAAGACACTTTTCAAGCTTGGCATAAGGCCGATAATGCCGTAGAACCTAAGAGCCTGGTGCACGTGGACCTGGTGGGACTCTGGATCGGATGACGTAATACAGGATGATCATCCAGATGACTACAACACGGGGGGTTTCATAGGAGGTCTTGAATATGTCATGACGGAATTCCGGAAGGTATCGCTGATGTGCTGGTTGAGTCTCTGGAAGGGCATAACAGGTACTCAAAGTGCCCATTGTGAGTGTTGAAGGCCGTTTTCCACGCGTCTCCCTCACGGAACCGAATGAGGTTGTAAGCTCCCCGCAGGTTACTGTTGGAAAAAGATTCTTGGTCTCCTGGAGCTGGGTCAAAGAGTTCAGTAATCAATGGCAAGGGGTGATGGTTCTTTAGGGTTATCGTATTGAGACCGCAGTAATCAATAAATGGACATAGGGAACCGTCTTTTTTTCTCTACGAAAAGAGTCTCTTGCCTGTCTTTGGTCTGACTGGATGTCTACCCTAGGAGGAGGTATTTTAAGTATGTGGAGAGTAGGGGTAGAAAATTAATTGTCTTTTTTTAAACCTATTTATGTGTTTTTTTTTTTTTTTCAAATTCCCAAAATTTTTTCAAAAGCAAGCGTTACACCGTAATGATCGGGGGAAAAAAACATATTGAACAGGAGTACTGGGAAAGGAAAACATCCAAAGTGGTTGAACAGGAATAGAATATCACAGAGAGCCCAATAGAGCTATGTTTATACCAATACGGCGACAAGCTAGCTAGTATAGGTCTCCAAATTATATGAAAAACTAAACCTGGGGGCTCTGAGACAGATGTGGGAAAAATTAAATTTTAAAAACAAAAACTCTTGGGGTGGGGAATCATCCCCGGGTGCAGAGGTTCTCAAAGGGGGTTAAGGCTCGTTTTAAATTTAGTTTTTCATTATTGGCATATAAAAGTGTGGTCTGCACCACCCCGGGAACCAAACAATACTCCACCCATCACCTGGGGGGATTTCCCCCCCAAGCTTCAAGGAGGAGTGGGTGAGAAGGTCCCAAAAAAAAATGGGTTTGGTGCTCTACCCCGGGCTTAATGCCGCAAGTCAGGTTTTCCAATGCCGGGGTCAAAGGCCATTGGCCCGAAACAGGGGCCAGCGTTCTCCCTTTCTTCCACTTGAGTGCATTACTTGTGTGACCCCACACAATGAGGTTTTTCCCAGGGGAGACCCACAGTTTAGAGTGCCTATGGGGGAAAACCAAATTCCAGAAATTCAAAACTGTGGAGCCGCCAAGTAATAAGCTTTTACCCGGCAGGGTTTAAGGCCTCCCCCCTTTCTTGGTTTTTAATGAGCTTTATTCCTTGTTTTCCTGGGCTTCTTCTTCCCCCCAAAAAAACCAAAGGGTGTTCCTTTTGGAGTTTTTTAAAAAAAGGAACCCGGGAGGAGGGGGGGTATCGTCTGAAACAGGTAAAAAAAGGCGGGGGAGGAAAATTCATCTTCACTATATTGAAACGGCCAATCCTTTAAAGTCTAAACCTATCCCAGGGGCTTAGATGGGAAAGGAAATAAGGGGCCAAATTATGGGGGAAAAATTCAAATCAAAAGTATTCTGCGATCCCCCGGAATGAAACCCCCAGATATTTAAAGGATTTTTGGCCCATAAAAACGGAAAGGCTGTTTAAAGCTTTCCCCCACCTCCTCACCCCCCCAAAAAAAAAAAAAATTAAAAAAAAAAAAAAAATTCCCCAAACACCACATTTTTCTAAAAATTTAAATCTTAAATTACTCGGGGAGCCAAAAGTCTCAAGTGTCTTCATCAAAACCTTGAGCGAGGGTGGCGGGTTTGGGGTTTCAGATAAAAGAAAGGGGCTCAGCAAAGGGGCCGAACATTGTACTCCCACGTTTCTACATTTAAAATTTCCCCCGGATGCCCGGTTTGTTTTGTATAGTTTGCAGGAGATTTTCCCCATCTTTGAAAAACCATAGAAAATGGGGGAAAAGGGGACACCCCCTCCCGGGTGCCCCCCCCAAATATTAAAGGGGCAGAAAGAGAGCCAAAAAACCCTAACCTGGGCTGGGGTGCGAATAAAAGAGCCTAATTTGCTGTAAAATCACTGGCCCAATACCTACCCCATCCGCACCGCCCACATGAAAACCCCGGGCCACCCCGTTTCCAAACGCCTTCCCCTTAAAAAACGCAGAAATAAGGGGCACCCCCCCACGTCCCACCTGGTGAATGGGGAAAAGGGGTTCTTCGGGGTTTTTCCCCTTTAACCCTTTTTCTAGTGGGGGACAAAACCCCCCCGGTGCCCCGTTGCCCCCAGCCCCCCCAGTATCTCTTTAAAGGGTTGCCCCGGGCAAACCCCGTTTGGCAAAAATTTAATTTCCAAGTTGAAAAGGGGGAGAGGGCCTGTAGCTAGAGCAAAGGAAGGACCCTTTTACCCCCCTTTTTTGGGATCCTGTGATATAATGCACCTAGGAAGGCTTGCGAGAAGGGTCCCCGGAGGAGGTTTAAACCCAAATTTAAAGAGGCCAATAAAGGGTTTTACTAAAACGTCGTTAGGACCCTTTAAAAATTTGCTTTTGTACCCATCGGGGGCCCGGGGGTTTTTTCCCGGCCGGCATGTCCCCCCAAAGGCAGCTTTTAAACTCCCCCGCAGTTGAAAGGGGCCCTTTTCCAAAAGCATGTAGTCTATCAGATTGAACCCTAAGGGGGCCCGAGGGGCCCCGAGAAAGTCCATCATCCAGACCTATTTTACCCAGGGGGGGAGGGCTTTGGTAGGTTATACAGCTTTTTTGGGAGAACAAGCGAAAACGATTCTAGGAAAACTGGGGGTCCCTTTTGTACCGTTCACCCAGGCCGTTTCCCCCGCCCGGAAAAAAAAACGAGGCTTCCCTTTTCCCCCCAAGGGGTCGAGCAAGCATTCTACCCGGTTTAAATTTCTCCATTGGTAAAAAAATGACATATCAACTTGTACCTCTTGTGCTTCCGGTCAAGCAGCCTGAGGATAACATGTCGTGTTTGCAACAAGAGTCTGAGATCCTCCTCCCTGCCCAGTGTCTTGTGGGTTGCTTCCAAAGTTCCTAGCCTATTCAGGAGAGTCTTCAGCTTCCCCGCAGCCTCTTTTTTCATTCAGGATCCATGTTTAATAAGAACCCCTCTCCAAACACACTTAAGGGATTCCCATTTAACATGGGGCGATGAGGGATCGGCGGCATGGTCAGTTAAGAAGTGTTTAGTAGTTTGTATAACGTCCGCTAGACACACCATATCCTCTAGCAGAGATTCGTTAAGCTTCCAAGTAAAGGGGCCACGGCTCTCATCGGGCAATGCAAAAGTGCAACATACCGGCGCGTGGTCCGAGAGAAGGATATTACCGATCTGAGCTTTGACCACTCTCGTCAGCAGAGAATGCTGACCAAAAATATAGTCGATCCTACTATAAACCTTGTGCGGATGCGAATAAAACGTGTAGTCGCGGGCCGTGGGGTTCAATATGCGCCAGATGTCGCACAGTTGCATGTCCCGAAGCAGCCTCTTAATTCTATTTAATTTGGCGAAAGAGAGGGAAGTTCTCCCCGAAGAGGTGTCAGCCGTAGGCTGCAACACAAGATTAAAATCTCCACATAGGATTATGGGGCCTTGGGAGAAGGCGTTCAACTCAGCCAACACAAGGGCTAGGAAGGAAACCTGGCCATGGTTAGGGGCATAGATGTTAGCAATTGTATACGGGGCGCCCCCTATGCTGCACCTCGCAAAAATATAGCGCGCCTCGGGATCCTCCTTCACCTCTGAGATCTCATGCGGGAGCGATTTATGGAAGAAAATCGCAACCCCTTTGGTCTTGGCCAGAGGATTGCTGGAATGGCACCAGGAGGGATAATACCTATCACGTATGACCGAAGCGTGACTCTTGAGAAGATGCATCTCCTGGACGCACAGGATATGCGATCTAAAATTATGCATATTATAATGAATACGCGACCTCCTCTCCAGGATATTAAATCCCTTAACATTAAGGGATGATACAGTGAAACTACCCATGACCTAAAAGCCACAGACGGCCCCCCGCACGGAACCCCACCACCAACGGCAATCGGGACTGAAGGCAGACAGCACATGGAAACCAAAAGCTTAAACAAAGCTTGCCGTAGAAGCGAGCCAGCAAAAAAACACTAACATTTCGTAGCAGACAAACTGCAGTGGCTAGACATCGGGGTCCTAGCCACCATCCGACATGGGGACTGTGGCTGGTAGCGAAGGAACGCTCAGGAGAGAACAGTAGAAAGTTCACGAGAATCATTTTCAACACATGGTACCAAAGAGCCATTCCATAATACAGATACACCTTGAAGATAGGCACCTATTTGGCGCTCGAGGGGAGGGGGAGTCCGGGCGGGGATGGGGCAGTCAGAGGGGGAGAGTGGAAAGGGAGGGATGGGCTGAAAGGGAGAAAGACAGGGGGAAAAAAAGGGGAGGGGGAATAAGGTGGGGGGGGGGGAGTATCAGAGAATGGATATGAAGGGGTAAGGGTGACTCCGTCCTCAAGCCAAAGCGCAAACATACACATTATGATACGGTTTAGGGACCAACTGTCTCCAATAGATCTTCGACCCAGCGAAGATCCTACTTGCAAAGATCCACCGGAGAGAGAGGGCCACCCGAGCTAAATACAATAGAATGAAGAAAGAGAATAATTAAGTGACACTTAGCAAATGTCCTGTCGGTTGGAGTGAAGAGTCACTCAGGCAGAGTCCCCTAGGAGGTTTCTGCGCTGGGAAGGCTTGTCAGGAATCTCCGGAGCCGCTGAGGTTTGGGCGTCCCCGAGGGTCCCAATCTTCTAGGGACAGCCCCCCCTGGCCGTGGTCGCTGATCAGGAAAAGGTGCGGCAGAGGAGTCCCATTCAGGTAGATCCACATTTGGGAGACCCAAGGCTGTCAGGAAATGAGGGAGATCCGCCAATGAACGGAGAACCACAAGGTCCTCTCCATTTCTGACCTGAAGCGCAAAAGGGTAGCCCCAGCGATACGGGATGTTCCGTTGTTGCAGGAGTACGAGGAGTGGTTTCAGGGCCGCCCTTAGCCTCAAAGTGCGCCGGGAGAGATCCGGGAAGAGAGCAACAGCGGCGCCCTCCCAACGAAGATCCGGGAAGGTTCTAGCATGTTTCATGATCTCTTCTTTGATGGAGTAGTAATGCACACGGCAGATCACATCCCTCGGCCGGAGCGGGTCATGCGTTTGGGGTCTCAAGGCGCGATGAGCGCGGTCAAGCTCAATATGGTTATCCTCTGGCTTGCCTAATAGCATATTGAAGAGCCTAGTGAGAGTCCCTGCTAACTCCTGCGTTTTGATCGATTCAGGCAAACCGCGGATTCTGACGTTATTTCGCCTGTTCCTGTTTTCCAAATCATTGAGCTGGTCGGCGAGGCGTTGGTGTGTTGTAGAGTGTTTAGCAAGAGCAACCTGCACATCAGCCAGGGAGTTCTTCACCGATTCCTGGACTCCCTCTAAATTCTGTACCCTCTGTTGAACGGCAGAAACGTCCTCCTGTACAACATACAGATCTTTCCTCCAGGCTACTTTTAGATCAGCGACTAAGGCAGCCATGTCACTTTTTGTCGGTAGTAAGGATAAGAGAGCCTGGAGCTCCGGGTGCCCTTGTAGCGCCTGTAGAGCGGTCTCTTTTGGAATCATAGGAGAAACAGGTGGCATGTTTCTGTCAGCAGGGCCGACATCTGGTGACATTGACAATTAGCTCGGTTGCGAGATCGGACCAACGGCACACAACTCCGGCCACTCCTCCAGCGGGGAGGCAGCCCCATATGGCGACACTGCAGAGGCAGAGGAACCCACACTCTGCTGGCTAGGGTTGGGGCCCTCCAAGGGGTCCAGCACCTACTCCATGTAAAGTCCTGGAGAGGATCCAGAGGCATGGCCAGACTGTGATGGAGCTTGAGCCATGAGTTGCGGAGGGGCACCGTCCCGCAAGGGATAGCCTGGATCCCACTTAGCCAAGTCCTTCATACATGGGCCAGGGGCCTCAGTGCTCCGAGGGAACTGCGGAACTGTATGTCCCTGTAACTGAGGGGCCTGCTTGGTGCTCAAGGCAGGAGTCGGCAGGGAAGGAGAGGACAAGTCCAGTGCCTGGCGTGCGGGGGGTCGGGCGGGGGGTCCGCAGGTTACAGCCTACCTGGGCCAAGTCCTCAGAAGACGGTGCGGTGTGACGGGGATTCACCAGGCAGCCTCTCTCCTCTCTCCCGCTGTGTCCGCTGTGTCCGCTGGCTCTGCAGCGGCTGTTCCCGGCCTGCTCTGGTTCCTGAAAGACAGTTAGCAGCGCGGGTCTGTGCCGCGCGCTCCTCCGGGTCCCGTCGCAATGCTACCTGGGAAGAAGACGGCTGCTCACGTAACGCCCGGGCCGGCTCTGATCTTCCTCCGCTTTCTTCCACCCGCTGCGGATAATGCAGAGGCAGCGGGGACTGCTGACGTGCTCTTCTTCTCCCCCGCACCTTGTCAGAGGTAAGCGGGGCATCCGCCGCTGCAGAAGAGTCTCGTCCCGCACCTCGTGGCGGGGAAGATGGCGCCTGGGAGGGTGAGCGGCTCGGGGCCTCCGGGTCCAAGCTGACCAGCGGCGTGAAGTAATTAGATATCGCAGCACCCGTCTCCCGAGGGGTCTGCTCGGGTCCAGGGGTCTTTTTGGAACGTCTGGGTCCCATGATGAGGTGCCAAACAGCTGATAGATGCAGGCTCTATACGGAGCTCAGGCTACACACGGCCGGCCATCAGCGCGCCAGGCCACGCCCCCATGTGCTTTTATTTTATTATTATTCAAAAGTTGTTCTCGTGTCAGATTTTTAACTTTTCATTTTGCTGTTTCTAGTATATCATCACCATAGCCTCTTTCTCTTAATCGTGATATAGTAGACTGCTCTTGGTTTTTGTATTCTAAGGGTACTGTAGTATTTCTTTTTATTCTCACAAGATCACCTACAAGAATATTTTTTATTAGGTGTGGCGGGTGACACGACGTTGCTAATAGCGCTGTAGGTTTACGATAAGGAGTAATGGTCACCATTTGGTCTGCAGTAGCTATTAAGGTGATATCCAAAAAATCTATTTTGGTTGGGTGGATTTTATGAGTAAAAAATAGATTAATTGAGTTTTTATTCATGTAGTTGATCAACTGTACTACGTCCCATTCTAGTCCCTCCCATATCAGGAGGAGGTCATCTAAAAAGCGACCATACCACCTGATATGGGAGGAATACGGATTATCCTCCGAGAACAGGAACTGAATTTCCCAAATACACATATAAATATTAGCTAATGAGGGCGAAAATTTCGCCCCCATAGAAGCTCCTCTTTTTTGGAGATAAAAAGTACCATCGAACATAAAATAATTGTGTTCCAAAAGGAACTGTACTGATACAATCAAGAATTCCTTAATACAATTGGTGTAATTACTGTATCGATCCAAAAAATTTTTTAGAGCCTGTAGGAAGGTTTCATGAAGCATGGATGGATATAAGCTCTCTACATCACAAGATACCCATAAAGATTGTGGATTCCAGACAAAATTTCCAGGACAGAATGAGTATGTCCTGTATCTTTAAGATAACTGGGTATAGCTGAAATAAGTGGTTGCAGATAGGCATCCACCCATGCTCCAAGTTGTTCCATAAGGGAACCTATCCCTGCCACAATGGGTCTTAAGAAAGCCACCTTAGACCTTTCGGTAGGAAACCATCAGCCCACATGCAGGGAGCACTGAGTGATAAAACCCTGCAGGCCTTGGGTTCCCAATCGAATTTTGTTGGCATTGCCAGATGTAGCCTTGTGCTGGCGGACAATGTAGGAGACGATGATGCAGAGTGAGTCACGGAAGGTGGCTGTTGCTGCTGAGTGGTGAGGTGCTGCTGCATTATGGCAGATAGATGGCTTCACTTGTTGCGCAATATGCTGCACCTTGTTGGGGCCATTGCTGGATCTTTCTGTAAGGATCAGGAGTAGTGGATACCCTGGACCACTGCAAGCGGTGGTATAAGCCATGCCAGTGAGTGAAAATCCAAGTAGGACCCGGTAGCCACCAGACCCTGCCGCAAGGCAGGTTTGGTTTGCTGCGGCAGGAATCCTACCAAGTCACTACACCTGACATGACTTTGTGGTGGCATCTGAGGTGCAGCGTGATACAGAATCGTATATCATACTCGTAGTCGGGGACAGGCAGGAAGGTAAGGACAGGCGGCAAGGTTTGTGGTCAAGAGACAGAAGAAAACGGTATGGTACACAGAAACAGGGCCACCAACAGAAATTTCAGGGCCCCATACAGCTGAAGCGTCTGAGCCCCCCCCAAACCCTGCCCCCAGCAACCTTATCGCCCCGCCCCCAGCAACTCAACCCTCACCGCCCCACTCCCCGAAAAAAATGCAATTGCGCCATTGTTTTTGGATTTAGTTCTTGTTGGACTTTACAGCATAAAGTTTATCTGTATTGTGGGGGTCAGTATATATACAAGGGGCAGCAAATACCGCCACATTATCACCACTATCATGTTACTGATCAAACCAGTATACCAAGACCAATATTGCCAATCAACAACACCACATATCTCCACCATAAACATGCTGAATAATACCATCATGCGGTCACTGAATATAATTCATTACAAGACCAATATTACTGCCATCAGTATCAGTGACCATATGGTGGTAGATACAAGTGCACACAGTGCAGTTACATTTAGTGACTCACAGTTGACATCTTGTCTGATGAGTCGTTTACATTCTATTTTCTTCTCCGTCCGCTCCAGACTGCAATGATGACTTCTCCCGGCCACGACCCATCCCTGCACAATTCTTAACACAAACACCTCACTTTTTTATATCACCTTCTTACCTGCCCCCCTATGTACAAACTCCCCATCCATAGTGCCCAAAATGGTAATAATTCCCCACTTGGTGCCCTGGTAGTTAGGTCTATAGTAGGTGGGTAGTAGGTAGTCAGATAGCCAGGGAGGTAGATGGGTAGTAGGTAGTTGGGTAGCAAGAGAGGTAGGTGGGTAGGTAGCCAGGAAGGTAGGTAGGTAGCCAGAGAGGTAGGTAGCCAGGATGGTAGGTAGAGGGACGACCAGGGAGGTAGGTAGGTAAGTCAGCCAGGTGGGAGTAGCCAGCCAGCCGGGCAGGTGGGTAGGGAGCCGACCTAGTTAGCCAGGCAGGCGGGTAGATAGGTAGGTAGCCGGGCAGGCAGGAGGGTAGCCGAGCGGGCGGGTAGGTAGGTAGCCGGGATAGGTAGCCAGGTGGGCGGGAAGGTAGGTAGGTAGCCGGGCGGGTAGGTAGCCGGGCAGGCAGGTGGGTAGCTGGGGGGGCGGGGAGGGAGCCAGGCTAGGTAGCCAGACTGGTGGGTAGGTAGCTGGGCAGGCAAGTGGTTAGCCGGTGGGCGGGCAGGTAGCTGGGTTAGGTAGCCAAGCAGTCGGGTAGGTAGGTAGCCAGGCAGGTAGGTGGGTAGCCGGGTGGGGCCCCCTCCTACAGAGAGAGAGAGCCCATGCTCCAAGTTACAGCTACACTTACAGTTATCCACTTACTTCTCCTGCGCTATAACTGGATCCGGACCCTCCTCTCTCTCTGCCCGTGCTGCTTCTGCCCAATGGTGGGATGTGGGACAATCTGAATCAGTGAAGCACCCGTGACAACTGCAAACAAAGGTTTCTGTACCAAATATTAAGTTCTGTTTTTCTATTGTATCAAATCCTTTTTTCATGTAATAAAATGCAAATTAATTATTTGGAAATTATAAAATTTGATTTTCTGTTTTTTTATTTTAGATTCTGTCTCTCACCGTTAAATTGTACCTATGAAAAATTACAGACCTTTCCATTCTTTTTGCAAAATCGCCAGTGGATCAAATACTTATTCCCCCCACTGTATATACAATGGTGCACACCTAGAGAATTAACAATACTTTAAACAGCTACTTCTATAATGCACATGCCTATTTTGTATGGTGAAGGCATTTGAACTTTCTGTGCTGGTTACAGTAACAAATATAAGAAACAGAAGTCTTAACAATAAGCTTATACTGTACAAGGAATAAATTATTTTATTTTTGCAATGCATATCCCTTGAATACTTGCCTTATATATTATAAGTTGATATTACACAGATAGTAAGTGTCCCTTTGATATTAAATAGAATGATGAGCTCTAGTATTTTTTTTTTATTTATCTGAACTACTATATTTTATAACAACTTGTGCATAATAAAAGGGCATATACAGTGAAGGAAATAATTATTTGATCACTTGCTGGTTTTGTAAGTTTGCCCACTGACAAAGACATGAACAGATTATAATTTTAAGGGTAGGTTAATTTTACATTGAGAGATAGAATATCAAAAATAAAATCCAGAATATCACATTGTATAAATTATATAGATGTATTTGCATTTTGCAGTGAGAAATAAGTATTTGATCCCTCTGGCAAACTTAATACTTGGTGGCAATATCCTTGTTGGCAAGTACAGCAGTCAGACTTTTTTTGTAATTGATAATGAGGTTTGTGCACATGTCATGAGGAATTTTGGTCCACTCCTCTTTGCAGATCATCTCTAAATCATTAAGATTTTGAGGCTGTCACTTGGCAACTTGGAGCTTCAACTCCTTCCATAAGTATTCTATGGGATTAAGGTCTGGAGACTGGCTAGGCCACTCCATGACCCATTTTTCATTTCCTGGCGGAGGGAAGGAGGTTGTCACTTAGGATTTTACGATACATGGCTCCATCCATTCTCCCATTGATGTGGTGAAGTAGTCCTGTGCCCTTAGCCGAAACATCCCCAAAACTTAATGTTTTCACCTCCAGGCTTGACAGTGGGGACCGTGTTCTTTGTGTCATAGGCAGCATTTCTCTTCCTCCAAACACGACGAGTTGAGTTAATGCTAAAGAGCTCAATTTTTGTCTCATCTGGCCACAGCACCTTCTCCCAATCACTCACAGAATCATCCAGGTGTTCACTCGCAAACTTCAGAAGGGCCTGCACATGCATCTTCTTGAGCAGGGGGACCTTGCGGGCACTGCAGGATTTTAAACCATTACGGCATAATGTGTTACCAATGGTTTTCTTGGTGACTGTGGTCTCAGCTGCCTTGATCTCAGGTGGTGTGTATTGGAGGAGGTTAAAGGGAGTGAATCGGAATCAGTAAAGTTGGTTACTAAAAAGAGAGACGTATTGGATAGTGACTCTTGACTCCAGAAGTCCTAATGGACTCAATGAGGAGCTGAATTTTAAAGTGTTTTTAAAATAGATACAGCACTCTGTTAGTTAAATGCCGTTACGTATATAAGGGAGAAAACGATACTCAACGCGCATGCTTGAAAAAGGGGGCGGAGTTCCCTCGAAACGTTGCATCCGTGCAGTGTTCGGCCAGTTTATCTAAAGCTACTCCCATCTAACTGAACGCCGCAGAGCGCCTATTAAGGTATTTACCTAAGTTTTGTGAAACACGCTACGATTGTTACTGCTGTAACCTTTTATTCAATACAAAGCCTGAAAACTGAAATAGTTCGGCTGTTATATATATGGAATAAAGCAAACTTTACAGTTATTAAACTATTGGGTCTTATATAATTGTTGTATGCTCAGCTGCCTTGAGATCATTAACAAGTTTCCCCTTTGTAGTTTTAGGCTAATCTCTCACCTTCCTCATGATCAAGGATACCCCACAAGATGAGATTTTGCATGGTGCCCAAGATCGATGTTGGTTGACAGTCATTTTGTATTCCTTCCATTTTCTTACTATTGCACCAACTATTGCACCCAGCGTCTTACTTCTGGTTTTGTAGCCCATCCCAGTTTTGTGCAAGTGTATGATCTTGTCCCTGACATACTTAGAAAGCTCTTTGGTCTTGCCCATGTTGTAGAGGTTAGAGTCTGACTGATTCATTGAGTCTGTGGACAGGAGTCTTTTATAAAAGTGACTATTTAAGACAGCTTTCTTTAATGCAAGTAACTAGTTGATTAGGAGCGTCTCACTGGTCTGTAGGAGCCAGAACGCTTAATGGTTGGTAGGTGATCAAATATTTATTTCTCTCAGCAAAATGCAAATAAATTTATATAATTAATACAATGTAATTTTCTGGATTTTATTTTGGATATTCTATTCTATGTTAAAATTAACCTACCCTTAAAATGATAGACTGTTTATGTCTTT
The DNA here is from genome assembly GCA_025379985.1 of Phyllomedusa bahiana. Taxonomy (NCBI): domain Eukaryota; kingdom Metazoa; phylum Chordata; class Amphibia; order Anura; family Hylidae; genus Phyllomedusa; species Phyllomedusa bahiana. Next base: position 21,994 of record JAODAL010012835.1, read on the forward strand.
GTCAGTGGGCAAACTTATGCAATCAGCAAGGGATCAAATAATTATTTCCTTCCCTGTATGGCGTATATAGAGGTCTACCTATTGTTACCATGATTTAGGTTTTGAATCTCCTCTGAGAATGATTGTACTACACATGCCTAAGAACTTAGACATAAAATAGTAACAGTGCTGTTTACAGCGCATGCACAAATGGTGACATGTATGAATGGGGCTGCACCAGTATCCTGGTGTACTTTAAGCCAAAAAGAATGTATGAACAGGTGCACTCCAAACTTTTTGCGCCAAAGACACTTTTAAAGCGCCAAATATGTGGGGCGTTCTGGGGGCGTCGCACCACATTCATAGAAGTAGACACATTTATGATTATTTGACACCAAACCTAGGCGCAGAACAGCTAGAACAGCCAGACCAGGTTAAAGCTGGTCTACCTCAGCCAGACTTGTCGTATTGGCACTAGACTGCGCCTGTATGTATGACCTGCAGAAGAACAGGCTCTTACATTGTGGTACATTCTACACTACCTTAAAGCTATTTAGAACTGGCCTGTCAGTGCCAGGATTCATACATGTCGCCCAAAGTCTTTAACTTCTGTGTAAGGGAGTGATGCATATAGTGCATACATCAACTTACTTATTGTTGATTAGCAAGTGGGACACGATACGTAGATGCCTCTTCTGTTACATTATTGGCTCTGGGAAAATCACGTAATCAAGACATAATGATAGTTTATTGGATGTCAGATCTGTCACCCTTACACATAAGAAGGCTCAGTTCTCTTTGGAATATTGATTGGTCAGATATGTTTGAGGTGCAATTTATGACTTTTTATCGGTGGTTACTAATGTCCCATGCCATAGATTTGTACGTCTAACCCATTATTTACACACTGTGTACTGCAGATGGAGTGTGATTAACAGATATATTCGGTTCACCTGCTAGTCGATTAAGTAGTTGATATATAAAAGTGGACTTTTGTTATACCTAAGGGTCAGTGCAGGGATAATATCTTTTAATCCCTTCTTGCCATATATTATTATAACAATAATAATAATATGGCTCTTCATTTTCCCTTCCTGCCTTTCAAAAGTCATAACTTTTTTTATTTTTTCATCTGCATAGACATATGATGGATTTATTTAGCACATTTAGAAGCCCAGATCCTGGATCCAAATGAGCAAGCAGCAAGACTGAGATCCATTGCCAACTTGGAAGCGAGTCTGCTCCTCACTGAGCAATTACTTGCAGGTGTAGATGCTGTGGAGGATGATAGCATGGAGGTGCAGGAACATGAGGCAGCTAGCTGGGTAACAGTCAGAAAGAAGGATAGAGGGAAAAGTGTCAGGGAGGCTAGTCCTGATCTGGCACCCCAGAAAATTTGCAAAATTGGCAGATGAGGGGGATGTCAGCTCAGAAATAGCGCTGCTGCAGCAAGACACTACCCCTGTCTGCTCCAGGAAGGTGGGTAATAGGAGTCCAGATCAGACTAGACAGGTGCTCATAGTTGGGGATTCCATTATTAGGGGAACAGATAGGGTAATCTGCCACAAAGACCGGGATCGTCAAACAGTATGTTGTTTACCTGGGGCCCGAGTTCGACATATCGCGGATCAAGTTGACTGATTGCTGGTTGGAGCTGGTGAAAATCAAGCTGTCATGGTCCACATTGGCACCAATGAAAAAGTTAGAGGTAGGTGTAATGTCCTTAAAAACGATTTCAGGGATTTGGGCCAAAAGCTGAAGGCAAGGACCTCCAAGGGTAATATTTTCAGAAATATTACCTGTTCCTTGGGCCACACCGGAGAGTCAGCGGGAGATTAGAGAGGTAAATAAGTGGCTCAAAAATTGGTGTAGGAAAGATTGATTTGGATTTTTCGAGAACTAGCCTGACATCTGTCTTGGCTACAGACTCTATGCTAGGGACGGGCTGCACCTAAATGGCGAGAGTGCAGCTGTATTGGGGACAAAATGGCCAGGAAGTTGGAGGAATATTTAAACTAGGGGCTGGGGGGGAGGGGAACTACAAAGATAGTGTGTAAGATAATGAAGATAGACAGCTGGGAATTAGGAATAAAACAGAGGGTGGAGTGGTGGGAGGAGGGTAGCAATAGATAAAAAGAACAGGGATAAAATAATTAAAATGGAAAAATTTCTAAATTGCATGCTAACCAATGCCAGGAGTCTGACCAACAAAATAAATGAACTGCAATTATTTATTGCTGAAGAAAAATATGACATAGTGGGGATAACTGAGACATGGCTGGACGAGAGCTACGACTGGGCGGTTAACTTGCAGGGTTACAGTCTATTTAGAAGAGATTGTAAGGACTGGAAGGGGGGAGGTGTCTGTCTCTATGTAAAATCCTGTCTGAAGATATAGATACAGAAAATGAACATGTGGAGTCATTATGGGTAGATATACATCGGGGTAATAACAATAATAAAATTCTACTAGGGGTCTGCTATAGCCGCCCTAATATAACAGAACCCATGGAAGATGTACTCCTCAGGTTAATAGATGAGGCGACTAATCAGAATGAAGTTGTTATTATGGGTGACTTTAATTACCCATATATAAATTGGGAAACTGAAACCTGTGACTCTCTTAAAGGAAACATGTTTTTGTCAATAACTAAAGATAATTACCTTTCCCAACTGGTGCAGGAGCCAACTAGAGGGAAGGCCCTTTTGGACTTAATATTGACTAACAGACCTGACAGAGTAACAACGGTTCAGGTTGGGGGAACCTAGGAAATAGTGACCACAATATAGTAAATGTCCAATTAACCTTTAATTGTGTATTTTGTCGAGCCACAAAAACACTGAATTTCACGAAGCCTAATTTTAATCTGCTCAGAGAGGCCCTAAACCACAATGACTGGGACAAGGTGTTTGAAAATAACAGAACAAATAATAAATGGGAGATCTTTAAAAACATCTTAAGAGCACCCACAGTGAGAGGTACATACCTTATGGTAATAAAATAGTTAGAAATAGGAAAAACCCAATGTGGATCAACAGATATGTAAAGGAGGCAATAAATAACAACAAGAAAACGTTTATGCTACTTAAGTGAAGAAGCACTAAAAAAGTATAAGGAAAAAAATAAACTATGTAAAATAATGAAAAAGGCAGCAAAGCTGGAGACAGAAAGACATACTGCCATAGAAAGTAAAACTAACCCCAAAATAGTTTTTAACTATATAAATAGTAAACAGATTAAAACAGAAGATGTTGGCCCTCTGAAATGTAGCGAGGGAGATATTGTGGAGGGTGATGAGAAGAAAGCAAACCTTCAAAAAAAAATTCTCCACTGTATTTACTGAGGAGGATGACCTTCCTGTTGATGAGCAGAGGGATGAGGTAAACTCAAACTTAAATGTTTATTGTCTAACCGAGGAAGAAGTGCAGCTCCGTCTTAAGAAGATTAAAATAGACAAATCCCCAGGTCCTGATACCCCCGTGTTCTAAGGGAGTTAAGTAATGTCAAAGATAGGACCCTATTCTTAATATTTATGGACTGTATAATAACGGGGTATGTCCCAAAGGATTGGCGCATAGCAAATGTAATGCCAATATTCAAAAAGGGGTCAAAAAGTGATCCTGAAAACGTAACCTCTGTTGTGGGTAAAATGTTTGAAGGTTATCTAAGATATGCTATCAGGATCTCACTGAAAATAAATGTATAACGGCGTTCCAGCATGAAGGATCGATCCTGTCAAACTAATCTCATCAGCTTCTATGAGGAAGTTAGTTCTAGACTAGATCGGGGTGAGACACTGGATGTTATATATCTTGATTTTTCAAAAGCATTTGGACTTCCGGGGGCGGGACTATCCTTGATGGCCGCATTTTACCTCGGCTCCGGCTCAGCTCCTTCACCCAGGACAGCCTAATAGCTCCATCGGTGCTGCAATCGCACCCAAACTACACCCCGAGGGTGCAAGCAGAGAGGTGACCCCGAAGAAGCCGCTCCTCTCTTCCCTGGGAGTCCGGAGGCAGCTTACCTCCGCAACCGCTTCTGCTGCGGGCGACGGCTCCATCATACCCTCGGAGCGCTGCTGACCGCTACCGGCGGCGCGCTCGGAAGCCCTGCGCTCCTGCCGACGGCACCATCACCGAGGCATCTCCCGCGGCTGCAGTAACTCCACGGCCGGGACAGATGCCTCACCGGCGCAGCAGAGACTCGCTCACTTGCGCCGATCGCGTGTACCCGCAGCGCAGGACTGCCGACGGGCTGCGGGCCCTACAACAGGAGAAAGCCACCTGAATTGCCGGCAAGATAACACAGCCTACCAACGCTGCCTCTGCATGGGCCGTTGCCCTGATACTGTGCGCCCGGAAAGAGCATGGGGACCTCTCCTGCATCACTCCAGGTGGGATTGTTCTGATTACTTAACTGGGGGCTTGGGGAGGCTGCCGACCCTATATTAAAGGTGGACTCTGCCGCATCAAGCAATTTGCGCCTTAGCGGGAACAGCCGTCATTTTGCCCCCCCCCCACGCGTTGCAAGAAGACAGAAGGCGGGAAATCAGCCAATTTTGGGCCCTCCTCCCCTCTCAGTGAGTAAGGGGGCCGTGACCAGTACTTTGCACAAGCCACTTACCTAGCCATGCTGTGGTCAGGACGCGACAGTGCCTCTGAGTTTAAGGATTTATTAATTAGGGCAATGGTCGTGCTTTTCTTGGATTACTCCACTGTGTACCTGTTATCATACAACACAAGGACAGTGCTTCTGATGTTTTCTATATAACCCACGATTCTTCCGTGTTGCTCCTGCATAAAAATCTTCACTTCTGTCTATTTGGTAACAGCGACATCTGGTGGATACGCGGCTGAAACATACATCTCCCTGCTTACTTGTTCCCCTGATCTGCAATACAACAGCGCCACAGTGATATTGGTTGTAAACATACATGCTCCCCTAATCTGCCATACACAGGACACCTAGTGGATACTGTTGTAACATACATGCATCCTGAGTGGCCAAATACAACAGGACACCTAGTGGACACGGGTTGTAACATACATTCTGGTCTATCAATCTCGCCCCCTCATCTGCAATAGAACTGAACTTTCTGTACAATGTAATACTACAAATTGTATATGTTGGCCATAGAAGGACTTCTCCCGATAAAACGGCCATTTCCCAGCGGCATTATCTTTCCTTTTGTATCTAACGTTGGGGTCTACCTCTTCTTCTACCAAAAACAGCGTCATACTAAAGCCACCATCAGGACAATTGTTCTGATGTGAATTTCTTTATGCTAGTTCATTCGTTCAACTCCTTAGACGGTTAACTCACTTACTGTTATCCCGCAGGTCTGGATAATTTCTTTTCGCCTAGCAAGCCAGAAAGCAAAAGGAAGAAACCGCCAAAAGCACATACGCTGCTCAGACTCCTGTCAGCACCGTTCTTAAAACAAAAAGAGATATTCCCATCACCTCTAGACCGGAACTGGCAATGACACAGCCACTCCTGTCTCCCCAGTCAGAGACATGGGACCAATCTCTTACTCAGTGGTCTCCTATCCCACTTCTACTCATTCTTCTCATCAGGGCACTTGCAAGCGTCCGCAATTGCGAAAGAAAGTCACTAGCTTGATAATGCCTCTACTTGAGAAATGCTCGACGCCTTTCAGATCCTCGGTCACTCGACCCTTGCCCAATGGCAAGCTTAACTCAGAGAGTCATGAATTGGAAACCAGCAACAACTATCGGAGAGACAGATACTCCCAACTTCATCAAGAATATCTTTTCACGCCCGCCAGCTCCAACAACTCAGGATAAGTTGATGAGCTGGAGAACCGTAGTCGCCGGAGAACCTGCGGTTTGTGGATCCTAAGACGATCAAGGGAGAGGACTGACCAACTTCGTAGTGTGGTTATTCCGCTGCACTAGACGTCATTTCCTCAAGTGCTTCCTTGACAGAGCGGGTCCATAGCATAGCCCCACACCACAAGATAGTGACCAGGAGGCATCGCCAACGATCGCAAGTTCTTTCACTATGTAACTAAGAAGAATCTTGCGGGCCTACACCAAACAAAGTCTCTGGAGTGCGCGGTCACAAAATATTGATTTCCAGGACTTCTCAGCTTCTGGTGGCGACCAGTCGGAAGCTCTTCACTCCTCGTCTGTAGGCGTCTGGTGGAGAAAAATATTAAGTTCAAGCTATTGTAACCAGCTAAACTAAAGGTCACCGCATCATGGACACACTACTTCTTCACAGAATCTAGCGGACGCGAGACTGCTCTTCTGCGGGTTAATCTGTACACAGAGGATGAAACAATGCTTAAAGGAGAGACACTCTGATCTCTCTTCGTTGATTTACTTGTTATATTTAGTAGTTGAGCGATTTTTTATCGACAAAGTTGAAATCGGCAATCGTTTTTATGGTGATCGAAATTTCCAGATCATTTAGATAATTAAAGGTTAAAATCTGAGCATCATCTATTAGATAGCGCCTTTATCGGCGGTTCCTGTAATTTTGGAGGCCAGCAAAGCATATTATAGAATAGGTGCTGGGGATGATGTGTGTGCGATGTCATGACTGGGATGTGTATGGTTCACACACGATTGGCTGGAAAAAATCAACATGACCTCGTTTTACATTAGAACAGCGTTCCTGTTTCAGCCTCAGTGGTCTCTCAGCGTCTCATAGGGAACGACGTCGCGCTCTGGCCTGTGGACTCACAGCGCAGCGAAATTAGTTCAATTTCTGCACAGCAGAACACCTCTGCTCATTAGCTGTGATCCTTCCAATTTAGTTTAGATTAGAGATTTTAACATTTTATGTAGTTAGCTAGAGAATCTTTAAAGGCAGCATCTACGGGTAAAGGTCACGGCGGAGGGAGCGGGGGGGGGGCCCCGCGGGCGAACACAGACAAGCTCTATCTATAAAGAATATTGGATAAGTTCACAAGACTTAGTGTAGATATTGTGAGTGGAATATCTTTTTTTATATTAACAGTTTTGCTATGAAGTATTTCCTGGATAATTGGGCAGTCTGAACTTATATTGGGATAAAACATATTTCTAGATAACTGCAGGTCTCTTTGTTAGCTGCTAAACTCACTTTTATTATCAGTATACATTTCAGATAGGTGTTCAATTTTACCATTACACTGTTGACTGTTTACTATTTTCAACCTTGCACTTGTAATAATCCGCAATCTTGTAGTCTAGCACTCAGCACAGGTTGTTTTTGCCAAAATTACGTGTATCGTACGAAAAACATCACAGTTACGTGGTTTTTTGACTTTTGAGCACCCAGTTCTGTTCATGACGCCGCATTACGTAAAATCTTAAAACAGGCCAATTCTATATTCACCCACAGGTGAATTGAAAGTGCAAAAAATACAGTGTTATTATATCAAAACAAAACGTTACGTGTTTATTTGACTTTAGCGCACCCGTACTGTTCATTGACGCAGCAGTACGTAAATCTTATAACAGAAATTCTATAATTCACCACAGGTGAATTGAAGTGCCAAAAAAAATCAGTTTATTATAGACAAAACATACAGTTACGGGTTTTTTGACTTTTGCGCACCCAGTACTGTTCATTGACGCAGATCTACGTAAATCTTAAAACAGGCACTTCTATATTCACCACATGTGAATTGGAAAGGTGCAAAAAATAAGTTTATTAGTATCAAAACATAACAGTTACGTGTTTTGACTTTTGCGCACCCTGTACTGTTCATGACGGCAGTTACGAAACTTCATAACAGCAATTCTATATTCACCACAGGTGATTGAAAGGTGCAAAAAAGTACCGTTTATATATCAAAAACAGTAACAGTTACGTGTTTTTTGACTTTGCGCACCCAGTATGGTCATTGACGCAGCATCTTCGTTAAATCTTTAAAACAGCAAATTTTCTATATCAACCAAGGGAATTGAAAGGTGCAAAAATACGTGTATTATACGAAAAATAAAGATACGTGTTTTTTGACTTTTGCGCCACCCAGTACTGATCATTGGACGCAGCTTCTACGTAAATCTTAAAACAGCAATTTTATATTCACCACAGGTGAATTGAAAGGTAGCAAAAAATACCGTGTATGTATATCAAAACATAACAGGTTACGTGTTTTTTGACTTTTGCGGCACCAGTACTGTTCATTGATGCAGCATCTACGTAAATCTTAAAACAGCAATTTGATATTCACCACGGTGAATTGAAAAGGTGCAAAAAATACAGTTATTATATCAAAGTAAAGTTACGTGTTTTTTGACTTTTGCGAACCAGTACTGTTCATTGACGCAGTCTACGTAAATCTTAAAACAGCAATTCTATGATTCACACAGTGAATTGAAGTGCAAAAAAATACAGTTATTATATCAAAACTTAAACAGTTACGTGTTTTTGACTTTTGCGCACCCGTATGTCATTGACGCTGCATTCTAAGTAAATCTTAAAACAGCAACTTCTCATATTTTCACCACAGGTGAATTGAAAGGTGCAAAAAAATACAGTTTATTTTATCAAAAACATAAACAGTTTACGTTGTATGACTTTGCGCACCCCAGTATGTGTTCATTGACGCAGCACTTACGTAAAATCTTAAACAGCAATTAAGCATGTGGGGGCATCTTGTGCAATGAGGGGGTAGCGGGGGGGAGTGTACTATTGGCGGGGGTGGGGGTGAGGTGGAGTTTAGAGGCGGGTGTTCGAGTGGGATTGTAGAGGGGAATGTTGGGGAGTATGGGGTGTGAGGGGGTGTTGGGGGATACGAGGTAGGGGCGGAGGTGTTGGGTAAGACTCGGGAGGTTTATGTGGGGTTATCGGGCGTGGAAGTAGATTAATGCCCCCCCCCCGGTTTTCCCATGGTTTGGGGTGGTGTCCCCGATGTGGTGCGACATGCGAGTCCGAAGCGGGGGTACAGGCCGCAGGTGGTTTGTCTGTCGAGCGCGTTGCCGGGGATGAGTAGAGATAGTAGATAGGCTGGGATGTGGCAACGCAGCGATGTGGACTGAGCTTGGGTACGTTTTGCGGGGGGAACATGAGGTAGTGGGGTGTGTGCGTGTTAAGGTGTATGCGATAGCTTCACGGAATGATCGAGGATATGTGGTGATCACTCCCTACCAACGCATGATTCAGATACGGTCCTCATAGTGAGGTGCTGGCCGGACGAGGGGCTCGGACGGGAGCCGGGCGGGGCCTGTGTTGGTGACGAGATGGTGGAGGGATGTTGGACGTTTACTCCCGGAGGACTGTGTTATATGAGGGTGAACAGTGTGTTGGACACACTGTAGTTCGAGTAATAGGCTGGAGGCGTTGGTGGAGCCTTCGGAGTTGCGCAAAAAAAAAAAAATGTGGATAGGGCGACTGTTTGAGTGGACGACGAGCAGGGGGGGGGAAGTAACCGGGGCTGAATTTCTAGAAGGGTGGGGGAGAAATGGACATTAAGTGTGTGCAGGAGTCAGTGAGATAGGCCTTGAGTCAGTGTCGAGTGGGCCTGTACACCCCCTTATATTCACCACAGGTGAATTGAAGGGGTGCAAAAAATACAGGTTTATTATTCTAAAACATAACAGTTACGTGTTTTTTGGACTTTTGCGCACCAGTAATGGTTCATTGAACCTCAGCATTACGTTAATCTTAAAACAGCAATTCTATATTTCACCAAGGTGAATGAAAGGTGCAAAAAATATACAGTTTATTATGTGTCAAAAACATACAAGTTACGTTGTTTTTGATCACTTTGCGCACCAGTACTGTTCATTACGCAGCATCTACGTAATTCTTAAAACAGGCAATCTTATATTCACCACTGGTGAATTGAAAGGTGCATAAAAATACAGTTTATTATATCAAAACTTAACTTTTACGTGTTTTTTGACTTTGCGCACCCAGTAGGTTCATTGACCGCAGCTTTCTACGTAATTCTTAAAAACAGCAATTCTATATTTCACACAGACCGTGAATGAAAGGTGCAATAATTTTACCGTTAATTATGACGAAAACCATAACAGTAGTGTTTTTTTGAATAACTTTTGGCACCAGTACTGTTCATTGACGCAGCATCTACGTAAATCGTTAAAACAGGCAATTCTATATTCACACAGGTGAATGAAAGGTGCAAAAATACGTTTATTATATCAAAACATAACAGTTACGTGTTTTTTGATTTTGCGCACCCAGTACTGTTCATTGACGAGATCTACATAAATCATAAAACAGCAATTTCTATATTCACCCCAGGTGTATTGAAAGGTACAAAGAATACCGGTTTTTATATAAAAAAAAAACATTTAAGTGTTTTTTGACTTTTGCGCACCCAGTACTGTTCATTGACCGCAAGGCATCTACGCTAAATCTTAAACAGCAATTTCTATATTCCACCACAGGTGAATTGAAAGAGTGCAAAAAATACAGTTAATTATATCACAAACAGTAACAGTTACGTGTTTTTTGACTTTTGCGCACAGTACTGTTCAATTGACGCAGCATCTACGTAATCATAAACAGCAATTCTATATTGCTCCAGGTGAATTGAAAGGTGCAAAAAATACGGTTATATATCAAAACATAACAGTTACGTGTTTTTTGACTTTGCGAACCCAGTTACTGTTCATGACGCAGCATCTATCGTAAAATCTTAAAACAGCAAATCTATATTCACCAACAGGTGATTGAAAGGTGCAAATAAATACCATTTAATATACCAAAAACATAACAGATACGTGTTTTTGGAATTTTGCCCGTCCAGATTTGTTGACTAGACCCTTGCAGTTAAACTTGAATCAGCAATTTTTTTTGATTAGAGGGATATGAGAATTGCTGTGTAGTTGCAGTCTTTTATAAGAGACTTTCCAAAAAACTAATCCATACTTCTCAGATTTTTTTATTTTGGACATGGAGGAAATGCAGGTGGTAAAGCGAGCAAGGGGGGGTAGGCACATGGAGGTAGAGGTACGAAGAGAAGGGGCTCCTTCCTGTGTGGCGACACACGCATGCCAGCGGATCGTCAGTTGCAGGACGTCAGGGCCTGTCATCGTTGGGTCAGGGGCCGTGAATCTAAGTAACGAACATCGTCGCCAATCTGTCCTTCAGTGGTTATGGCAACCTGCATCTAGCAGTCTTACCTCTCGTCTCCAGTCACGCCACAATGTCGTCATCAGCATGTATCGCATCCGTCCAACCTGAAAGCAGCCCAAATGCCTCAACTCGTGTACCCACCTCTGTGGATAATCATTGTCTGAGACTCTTTGATGACAAAATGCGGTTGGGTCAGAAGGCATGTTAAAAGTCAAGAGGATGATTTAGTCTGCTCTGACGCCAGTTACTGATGCCACCAGAGGAGGTGAGGGAAGCCGGTCATCGGACAAAAATCCCGGCTATGAGCGGTCGGCAACGCCTTGCAGTGCCCCTTGCTTGTAGCCGCAGCTTCTAGGATGCAGAAAAGTCAGGACGACCAAGGTCACCTGTGTTGATGATGATGATGATGCGACATTGCGGATCATCTGGTCTTTTCGCAGAATTGCTTGCGAGCGCTTCATCAGTGGTCGAGGAGGAAGACGATGGGGTGTGTCAATACGGGTCCGCCACAAAAAGGGAGGGGCGGTCGCAGAAGTCCGCTGATATGAGTGTTCCGCCAGCCCACGGTCTGGCGCAAACCCGGCTCCTCGCTTATCGCGTCCAAAAGGTCCAGGACCTCTCAAGCCTGGGCTTCTTTGAGCAAGCCTCTGATTCACCAGCGATGTCATATGCGCCTTTGCCGTAAACGCATAAGTAGAGGCAAGAACCTTCAGTGGTCAACCACCACCACCATGTCTAGTCACATGCAGCGAATGCATGAGTTGAAATGGAGGGAACACTTGTCCAAAAAAAGGCCAGGGACCGACGACGGGCCATCCAACAGTGTCACCACCCTCTGTCTCCGGCCCCTCCTACCTCTCCGCCACACAAGCGTTCCTCCGATGCCATGTTTCTCAGAGTCATGATCAGGGATCAGCCTACCGGCTTCAGCCTCCACCGTCGCCCGAGTACAACCAAGCACAACCAGAGACCCATCCTACACCTTCTCCTTCCGCAGTTTGACGACCTGCACGCCGTAAGCGGCCAGTCTAGAGCCAGCCTTCATGTCTTCAGGTTTGGGAAACAGAAGAAACACTTTAACCAAACCATCCACAGCCAAAAGCCTGAATGTCGGCATTGCCAGGCTTTTGGCTTGGAAATGTGCCTTTCCGTCTGGTGGACACAGATGGGGGGGGGGCGTTCCGCCCACTGTCATGGCCCTCGCCTGCCCCAATACCAGATGCCGAGCAGCATTTCTTTGCAGAAAAGCAGTCCCTGCCCTGGCCAGCCACGTGTCATCTAAAATTTTCAAGAGCGTTGTCTGCATCTGTGTCCGTAACCGGCCATCCTCACCACTAACACCTGGAATAGTAAGCACGGCAAGGCCGCTATATCTCGTGCAGCTCCACGGGTGAGCTGGGTGGATGTCTCTGGGGGTGAGGTGGCTTCAGGCTCGGCGCACGCTCTTCACAAACTGCAGGGATGGGGCCAGGGCTCTTTCCCCCAAGGTCCTCTGGTGGATCACGTGCCCAGAGACACCAGGCCGTGTTGAAAAATTATCTGCCCTTGGAGGACAGTCCACCACACAGGTCAGGAGTGTGGACGCTCTAAGCACGAGGAGCCGAGGCGCTGGCTGGGTGACAAGAAACCTCTGTGCCAGGCAAGGTGGTGTGCGTTAACGGGCGAAATCTGCTTGCCGCCCTTAAGATCGGTAGGCTGGGCAATCCCTTGCTGGACATGTCATGAACCTTGTCGTCCAGAATTTCTAAAGAGCTTCCCGGGTCTGGATGCAGAATGAGGAAGGCTCGAGGTCATGAGTTCGCACTTCCGTCGTTCACACCCTGCTTCATCCCGCCATCGGCTGCGTTGCAGCGTAAGCTCGCCTCCCCGTCAACCGTCTTCATTGTGACGTGGGCTACACGCTGGATTCCCCCTCCACATAGCTCCTGCCCCGATTGTGGCAGCAGCGCAATGCCATCACGCAGTACGAACGTGACACAGGCCTGTCAAGCAGGGTTACAGGACACTAGGGGTGTTGAAACACCCCCGGAGTGGAAGGCAGGTGTAAGTGCTCTGGCACCATCCTTGCCAGTTTTGAAGATGCCACCAAAATGGTCAGGTGCGGACAATGCCCTTGTCCGCATGCAGCATTGTGGTGATCTTTAGTTCTGGAAACGATCGTTGGCACTCTGAAACAACAGGGTCCCGCACAGCGACGGCAGGAGGAGACGGACACAGATGCGGACACGGAGCCTTTCTCTCCGTCAAATCCAAATGGCCCGACAGTTTCACAATTTTCATCGGATCTCATTAGGCAGTTGTTCGGGGTCCAGAGCTAGTGCAAGGTGGCGCATCAGCTTCAGGGTGCATCATCTCAGCAAGCCAGGGCTGTGTTGAAGCTGTCTGTTTGTATTGCCGGAGGCAGCGAGGAGGAGGAGGTGGGAGGTTATTCTCGAACACCGATGTTACCGAACGTCCTGCTGTTGGAAAGCAGGTTGGCAGCGACTTTGGTGGGGAGGAGGAAGATGCGGAAGATCAGGTTGCTAGTGCCCTCGGCCCAGAGGCTTGGGAAATCCAAGGCTCATCTTACACTGAGTGCTCTTGATTCTCCATTCCTCCAACATGATCCTGCATATGGCCATCAAAATGAACAACAGTTGACTGGGTGGCCCACCCTCCGTGGAATCCCGGTACAAAACAAAAATCAGCACTTTCTTCCACCACCTCAAATAGAGATTAAATGCAGGAAATGGAGACCTTGCTGATTTGATCCAAACTGGAGACATCTGTTGCGTCTGCTTCAGTCTTCCCCAAATTCAAGGTGGAACAACATCTGCGACGTGACAGCAGTAGCGTTTGCCAAGTAGGCGTAGCGGGCATGCAGCTGGCTAAGGTGGCAGAAGCCTAATGGGTGACTCATGGCTCCTTGATTACCACCTCACCAACGCATGCTAATGCAGGGCACCACATGCCGAGCTCAACACACAGAGTCAGCGTAAGATCATGGTGCACGACTATCTGAGGTCTCAACACCGAGGTTTTGATGTGTTCCGGGAACCCAATAGACTTATGGGTATCAAAATGGACGAATGGCCGAGCTGGGCTCGTACGCCATAGAGTGTTGTCTGCCAGCAGCCAGCGTCATATCTCGATGCGGACCTTCAGCCACAGCTGGAGGAGTCTTTACAGACCAATCGACACTCCGGCTTACACACAGTACATGTGGAGGTTTTGACTTTCATCAAGATGAATCAGGGAATGGATCTCTGATGATGTTGTGTCCCAATTGCCGGGTTCACGATTGTTGCGGTCTATTCACATTCCTTTTCAAACAGAAATGGTCCTCTTGAAAATTTTTTTTAAAAAATGATCCATTCTTACTTCAATTTTTATTACTCTTTTCCAACAGTCATTTTGATGGTTTTGCTGTGAGGGAGACTGTAAAAGGACAGCAAGGTTTTCATGACAACACCGTATTCCATTTACTCACTTTGTATCTTAGAAGTTTTCGCATTGTCAATGGTTTTGAGGTCATTTTGCTGTGCGATACAGCATTAAATCATGGTCTTTGGAAAAACAGAAATGTGTCTTCTAAGTGGCATTTCTCCCGTCACAATTTTTAATAGTGGGCTGAGAAGTCATATTATATAATTTTTTGGGGTCAGTTGCTGTGAGTACTGCCTATAATTATGGTCCTTTGGATAGGGATGTGGGCTTCTAAGTGGCATTTCTCCTGACAATTTTTCACATTGGGCTGAGAAGTCATTTTTATAATTTTTTGGGTTCTTGCTGCTTTGAAATGCAGCATTAAACTACAGATCCTATTATAAAAAAATGTGTGTTTCTAACAGCCATTTGTTCTTACACAATTGACCAAAGTCGATCAAGGCGTCGATGCTTTGATTTTTGGGGCCCATTTTGCTGTGACAAGCACTATACTACAGGTCTATACTAAAAATGTTGTTCTAACAGTCATTTGTTCTTCACAATTGTCCAATGGGCTCAAGGGTTCATGCTTTGATTTTTGGGGGCATTTTGCTGTGGGAAATGCAGCTATACTACAGATCCTATTCTAAAAAATGTTGTTTCTAAAAGACATTTGTTCTGCACAAATTGTCAACCGACGTGGCTCAAGGGTGATGGTGCTGTAAGAAACCAGGAATGAGGTAGGACAATGTTAAATGGACACATATTGCAAAAAGGACTTGTTTTTGCAAGATCTTTAACATAGGCTATCAATTCACCTGTATTGAGACAACCCATTTATACAATGAAAAAAGAGAAACAAGCCATGGTGGGATCATCCTATTTTAAAAATGAGTTTCTAGAATTAAAGTACTAAATAAACTTGCATGTAAAAATAGCTGTTAAAAAAATTCTCTGAATTGTACAAGGGAGGTACAGGAAAATTGACCAGAGGTTAGTAGGTTACTTCAGAGAAACAAGGAGTATGGAGCACAGACAGAGAACAAAGTACAGAAGCCATTTCACCAGCACGTTGAGTAAAATGAGAAAAAGATTGCCAAGATAAAGGGCAACCCGGGTGTAAACCAGGAGCGTTAACCACCAGTATTTTTCCAAGTGAAGCTCAATTGGTCCACACTCATACGGAGGGCAAGCGCTTACCCAGGTATTTTATGTGTTACGAGGAGGTGGAGTTCTCACACTTCCGCTTCGCCACTCTGTTTAGCCGGACAGTTTTCGTTGCTGCGTCTCAGGGCTTTTACCTGCGTGTTTAATAGATGACGGACACGCCAGCTCTGCGGCTTTCCACCGCACCCACTGTAATCCGGCCCTGGGTCATGCTGTGGCCCAGGACAGGTATAGTCAATGTCCAGTGAAACTAAAATGGTGGTTGAAAGACTCCTTCTTTTCGTCACTTTTTAAATGTGGGGGGTCATGCAGGTTTGGGGCTCATGCCTGTGGCAGGACAGTATAGTCAATGTCCAGTTCAACTAAAAATGGTGGGTTGAAGACTCCTTTTTCCGGCATTTTTATGATGTGGGGGTATGCAGGTTTGGGGGCTCGATGCTGTGCCCAGGACAGGTATAGTCAATGTACAGTGAAACTAAATGGTGGTTGAAAGATCCTTTCTTTCCTGGCACTTTTTAAATGTGGGGGTCATGCAGGTTTGGGCTCATGCTGTGCCCTGGACAGGTTTAGTCAATGTCCAGTAGAAACTAAAATGGTGGTTGAAAGACTCCTTTTTCTGTCAACATTTTAAATGTGGGGGTTCATGCTGGTTTGGGGCTCATGCTGTGGCCACAGGCCAGGTATAGTCAATTGGTCAGTGAAACTAAAATGGTGGTTGAAAGACTCCTTTTTCCGTATTTTTAAAATGTGGGGGTCATGCAGGTTCTGGAGGATCATGCTGTGGCCAGGGACAGGTATAGTCAATGTCCAGTTCAACTAAATGGTGGTTGAAAGACTCCTTTTCGGCACTTTTTAAATGTGGGGGTCATGAAGGTTTGGGGTCATGCTGAGAGCCCAGGACAGTTTAGTCAAGTCAAGTTCAACTAAATGGTGGTTGAAAGACTCTTTTTTCAGGCGCTTTTAAATGTGGGGGTCATGCAGGTTTGGGGCTCATGTGTTGGGCCCAGGACAGGTATAGGTCAATGCTCCAGTGATAACTAAAATGGTGGTTGAGAAGGACTCCTTTTTCCGGCACTTTTACAATGTAGGGGGTCATGCAGGTATTGGGTCATGCGTGTGCCCAGGTCCAGTATAGTCAATGTCCAGTGAACTAAAATGGTATGGTTGTAAGACTCCTTTTTCCGGCAATTATTAAATGTGGGGGTCATGCAGGTTTGGGGCTTTCATGCTGTGCCCAGGACAGGTTAGTCAATGTCCAGTGAAATAAAATGGTGTTGAACAGACTCCTTTTGTGCTCGGCACTTTTTTAAATGTGGGGGTCATGCAGGTTTGGGCTCATGCTGCGTTCCAGGACAGGGATATTCAAATGTCCAGTTCAGTAACATGATGTTTCAAATCATATGCCTTCTGGCCACTTTTTATTTGTGGGTGATGCAGGTTTAAGGGTCAGCTCGTGGTACAAGACAGGGATAGTAAATGGTCTGTGACTGTTTTTTTCTGTGACTTTTTATAACCTAAGTGTGTTGTCTAAGATGTAGGACGTATCCTTCTGACTGGTTGTGGATGTTAATTTCAGTTCTCCGCCTTGTTTGGGTGTAATAATGAGGGTGTTGTGGCTCTCCATAGAATTTAATGGTAATCGCGCCGTAAATCGATGCTCACTATCGAAAAAAAACCTTATCGATAGCGGCCGGACATATACGACTTCGATCGATCTCGATTGCCAAAGCAATCGCTCAACAATAGTTATAATGTTTTGTTTATTCCTGTTTTTTTGTTTTTAGTTTTTCCTTTATGTTGTATTTTTAGTCTTTTACCATTCCCTTTTTCATTCAGGCTTCTACTTCTTCCTCCGGGGGTGCGCGAGTCTCTCCTGTTATTATAGTCGGCCTTCCCTTGCTCGCTGGACGTGTCGACTGGGCTCTACACGCTATTATCTCTATCTAAGATGTCTCCATGAGTTGGGATGGATGAGTACTAACCTTCCTATTTGACCTCCACGCGCACCACTACTGATTACACTCAAAATTTATTCTTGGAACATAGCGGGCCTAAATTTGTCAATTAAAAAAGGCGGAAATTCGAGTGATGGCGCATATTAAGGATCTAACCGACATAGCGGTTCCTTCCTAGGAGACCCATGGGCGGGGAGGGGGACCGGGTGTGAGTTGAGGGCTTCATGGAAATTAGGTCACTGTAATCTCGCAAACTTTCTCTTGAAAGATCTAGGGGTGTTGCGAGTCTTCTAAGCAACTCCCTTACTATCAAATTTTGGATGAGTGTAGTGATCCAGAGTGCGTATCTGTATGTTAGATACAGTGCGGGACACAGCATATTAACTCCTGAATGTTTATGCTCCTCACTCCTCTACCCAGAATTTTTTCGAAAATCTGTGATTTCCTACTTTCAAGCCCACTAATAATTCGTTTTAAATCGCTGGGGACTTCAACGCGGTGTCTCTCCCCTACTTTGGACAGGTCATCTCCCACTACCGTAACTCACCCGTGCCCATGCAAAGCTTAATACATATGATGCAACAAACTCCATTATGTGACCCTGGAGGATAAACATATAGATGAGCATGATTAGAACCTATTCTCGGATGTTCATAATACATTCTCACGTATTGACTTCTTCTTAATCTCTGATCACTTTTCCAACAAGTTAGGTTCAACCCACATCACTTACCATAAAATTTAGAATCATGCCCTACCATATGTGTCTGCAATTGGACCTTCGCGGACAAGAGACAGGAACTGGGATTTCCATCATATTTGGGGAGAAACTCCACAGACTATCCTTAAAATTTGGATGTGAACGTTGGAATTATTTCATCGATGATCAGTTCTCATTCCAGGTTTTCTCTCTCTGTTCTCTGGCGAAGTCCAAGGGGTTATGCAAGATGGTCATGTTATTTTGGCACTGTTTTCTGATGCGAAAGCGTAGCAGAAGGCTGCCTGGAAGCCATAGGGATATTTAGCACACCGATGATTCACACAAGCAGGCGTATTGGGAAGCCAAACGTTTTCTGATGCCCATACCCTTAGAGCTAAATGGCAAATTAGAACATACGAAAATCACTTTTTCCATTTGGGGCAGGTGGTCGGTAGGCTTTTGGCAGACTTACTAACCCCACTCTTCGAAAAATTCATTCTAGAATACATCAACCCCCACACGGCCAGGTTGTAACTGAATCTAAGGCCATAATAGAAGCTTTCTGTGCATTTATACTGATTTTTACCTGGAACGACATATCAGTCCCAATCCCCGTGGGATTTAATTAATCTTACTCAGCCCCCTAAATTAACAACGTTCAGAGGATCATTTACGGCCCCTATTTCACAGCAAGAGGTTAGAGACGTATTAATAAATTGAAAAACAATAAGTCACCGCCCAGACGATTTTCCGGGAGTGTATTACTCAAGATCTTACGGGAGTTCTCTGGTCCTGATCCTTACAGACCTGTAACAATGACATATATTGCAATAAACTCTCCGGTAGAAGCATTTCAGGAAGCCCGAACAGTGCTTATCCTAGCCTGGGTAGGATCCTGGGATGTGGGTTCTTCCGCCGATATTCCTCCTTCAATACCCCGACTATAAAAATATTAGCACTATTTTAGCGGACAGAATGCAGGACTTCTCCCGCAGCTCCTGACTCCAACGCAAAATGGGGTTTGTGAGGGGACGACACTCTACTCGGGCGTATACGTACAGCATTTTTTGCGGCGACAATAGCTGATTCCAACCCTAGCCTTCCCACTGTTCTATGCTTCTCGGACTTAGACGCGAGAAGGGTTTGACTCACATTATCTTGAAAATTCTTAATACACCTCCTTTGAGGTACAGGGGCTTCGGGGAACACCTTTCTTGGACTATCCTTGTCTGGTTTGCAAACTGAAGCCTCCACAAATCCTCACAATTAATGATTTAAACTCACCGTGCATTTCACGTATTCCGTGAAGCCGACCGGTTGTCCACGTTCCCCCCTTCTGTTGAACTCGCGCTTGACCCTTTCCTACGTTATTTACAAACGTGGGGGATTTCAAGGCATATCTTGTGGCAGTTACAGGAATTCGTTTATCAGCATTTGCGGATGATCTGCTGTTCTTTGTCTCAAAAACCACGAGATCCACCCCCTCGTCCAGTAATGGCGGAGTGGACAGAAGGGAGGTACTTTTGGGTTTTAGGGGTCAATCTCAGCAAATGGAGGCCTTTATTACTAAGAGCCTTTCATGTTCCCATATGGACAGCACTTTGCATTAAAGTGGCAGAAATCTTCCATAACCTATCTTGGAGTTCAGATTACTAGACACCTGCTAAACTATATTCAAACGAATAGGGACCTATTTATAAAAATTCCTCAATGAGAAAACTGGCTGCTTGGTTGTGCTTCACCTTTTCGTTTGCGGGTAGAGCAAATCTTTTTAAAATTGGTGGTCTTTCCAGAGGCTCCTGTATCTTTTTCGGAACCCTTCATTGTATCGCGTCTCGGGATGGAAAAATTGATTAAGAGGTTGTTTGCTCCTTCATCTGGAATGGCAAACGCCCTCGTGTTCCCCTTATATTGTTTTACGTCAGCCCAGGTATCCATGGTGACTAAATTTTCCGAACACTAAACTTTACAACCTTGCTAGCCAAATGTGTCTCCTACAGGATTGGATTACGGGATAAATAATTTCCACCAGGAGACGTGGAGGGCAAACTATACCCCCCTACTACCCTGATAAATTCTTTTATCATCTTCCATTATGTCGTTGCTCTAACTCAGGAGATTAGGAAAACCCGTTGTTCATGGCTTCTTGGAAGGACGTGGCGTGCATTCGTAGACAACAGGGTGTGATCAGCGAAATTTCTTTGGGGCCTCAGATTTCTCTTAACCCCGCCTTCAGAATGGTAAAGCCCATCCACTTTTTAAACACTGGTCTGATAGGGGCCTTAGGTACGGTAGGAGATCTGGTAGATGTTCAGGAAGGAAGGTTGTTGTCCTTTAATCAGCTTTGCTCTAAATTTGATGTTTCATACGCTCAACATCCTTTTCCTTTTTTTTGCAGCTACAAGCTATGCACTGGTGGTGGACTACGTCTTTGGGCGAATTGAATTGGGAAGACACGGTCCTTGATTTACTCTCGGCTCCGGTTCACGTGGACGGTCTCTAAGTTTCACTACACCACAACCCCTACACCTCAGATCATTATTTAGACTATGGATCTAGACCCTCAGGCCCTAATAGATGGCCTTGAAATCTCTAACTTGCATTTGAGATTTATTAGTGGCACACTCCGACTAACTAAACATATCCCCGCATTTCCTATTGGGAGATGTCCTTAGAAAAATTTTACACCGTGGTTATATATCAACCGCCACCGTAATTTTTGATGGGAGGTACCCATTCACCGGCTTGTGCTCAGATGCGGGGAGAGCATCGAGGATTTATTCCATTGTTTCTTGAATTGTCAGTTAATCAATATGTTGGAGGAGAATATACTCCTGCGTCCGGACTCACACGTTGTTTGACGTCCCCTTCTCGCAATGTGGCTCTTTGTGGAATCCTAGACCCATAATTTGCGGTCCCACCACACATCCAGAAATTATTATCATGATATCAAGCAGCTGCATGCAAAACCATACTTCAAACGTGGATAGGCCCACTCGCCCATCATACGGCTCTTTTTAGAAAAATTATCCTTTTTGTTGCGTATTGATTGGGTAGATGCTTCTCATTGCTAGATAGAATAAAGAGTCGAAGGGATTTTTCATAACCTGGCAAGCCATAATTAATATTCTTCCGTGATCATATAAAAGCCCGCATACGCTATTGTGTCCAATTACACCACTTGGTATTTGGGAGTGTGCTGGCTGGAGGTCACCCCCCGATATTAGATAATCCGCCACCTGTTGGAGTGGAGACTGACAATCACTTGTTTCATATTCCTCTCGCCTGTTTCGGTGGGCGGACTCGCGCGACCTGGAATATCCCTTCCCTTTCCCCCCCTCTTTTCCCCTTTTTTTTTTTTTTGTCTCTTTCTTTCTTTCTCCCCAGGGGGTGTCCAAGCATCATATCTTGAGTATATTTAGATTTCACGAAAAAGGAACTGCCTTATTCCAAACATTATCTGCTTGTTGTCTGATTCTAAAAATTGCTCATTATTAGGTTCTGAACTGTTCGAACTTGCTCTTTTGTTCTATAATTTGTTCGGCATGGAATGTTATTTTTCGCTAATAAATTGTAGTTTCTGTTCAGATTTAATATTTACAGGACTGTAAGTGCATTTCTATTCTCCCTATTATCCACCCTTTCCCCAGTATCCCCCCCCCCACACTCTCATCCTGATCTCACTTTGTTGCTCACCCATGTTGGGGGTATTGTTTGTTTGTACATACTATCTGAAAGACTAATAAATAACGTTAAAAAAAAACAAAAGCATTTGATATGGTGCCACATAAAAGGTTGGTAAATAAAATGAGAATGCTTGGACTGGGGGAAAATGTTTGCAAGGAGGTAAGTAATTGGTTCAGTGATAGAAAACAAAGGGTGGTGATTAACGATACATACTCAGACTGGATCCCTGTTCTAGTGGGGTACCACAGGGTTCAGTATTGGGCCCTATTCTCTTTAATATTTTCATTAATGATCTTACATATGGATTGCACAGTAGAATATCAATCTTTGCAGATGATACTAAGCTCTGTAAATTAATCAACACAATATAGGATAATGTTTTATTACAAAGGGATCTGGATAAGTTGAAGGCCTTGGCAAAGAAATGGCAGATGAGGTTTAACACAGATAAATGCAAGGTTATGCACATGGGGAGGAAAAAGCCTTTCCATGATTACATATTAAACGGAAAAACGCTGGGAAAAAGTGACATGGAGAAGGACTTGGGAATCCTGGTGGACACTAAACTTAATTGTAGCAGCCCGTGTCAGGCAGCAGCTGCCAAGGCAAATAGGATTATGGGGTGTATTAAAAGGGGCATAGATGCACATGATGGGAACATTATTCTCCCATTATATAAGTCACTGGTTGGACCACACATGGAATATTGTGGACAGTTTTGGGCACCGGAGCACAGGAAAGACATTATAGAGCTTGAACAGGTAGAAAGGCGGGCAACAAAAATAATAAAAGGACTGGGTGGACTGCACTGCCCAGAAAGATTAGCAAGATTAGAGTTATTTAGTTTGGAGAGAAGACATCTTAGGGAGGACATAATAAATATGTTTAAATATATTAAAGGTCAATATAGAGATCTCTCCCAAGATCTATTTATACCCAGAACTGTATCCAGAACAAGGGGCATCCTCTACATCTAGAGGAAAGAACATTTCTACATAAACATAGAAAGGGATTCTTTACTTTAAGAACAGTAAAACTGTGGAACTCTCTGCCAGAGGAACTTGTCATGGTAAATTCACTAACATAGTTCAAAAAGGGTCTGTATACATTTCTAGAGTGCAATAATATAAGAAGCTATAGTGATTTGGATTCTGGAGAATGGTCGTTGATCCAGGGATTTATTCTGATTGCCAGATTGGAGTCGGGAAGATTTTTTCCCTAAAATGAGGACAATTGGCTTCTACCTCATGGGCTTTTTGCCTTCCTCTGGATCAACATCAGCACAGTAGACTGAACTGGATGGACATCTGTCTTTTTTCGGCCTTACAAACTATATATGCAGGACAAGATGTACTTTTTCATGGTGCCGTTGACTGTACCATAGAATTTACTGGGAAACCCCCCCAAAAAATTGTGGGGTAAAAATGTAATGTACTTGCATCATGTTTGCAAGGGTTTTGTTTTTATGGCCTTCACTCTTTGGTATAAATGATGTGTTATCTGCATTCTACAAGTAGATACAATTCCGGTGATACTAAATATGATGAGGGCCTTAAAATATTCATTTTGGACAGCATTGATTTTTTGCTTGAAAATAATTATTTTTCCTTTAATGATGAATATTATTTTCAACTTACTGGAACTACTTCATCCCCCTCCATCGCTAACCTGTTCATGTCGTGGTAGGAGCATCAGTTTATTTTCAGCACTAATAATCCGTTTATTTGCAGTATACTCTGGTATGGGCGCTACATCGACGACCTCCTTTTAATTTGGGGTCGTGCTGTGGTGTCCATACCAG
The DNA here is from genome assembly GCA_025379985.1 of Phyllomedusa bahiana. Taxonomy (NCBI): domain Eukaryota; kingdom Metazoa; phylum Chordata; class Amphibia; order Anura; family Hylidae; genus Phyllomedusa; species Phyllomedusa bahiana. The sequence continues at coordinate 45,753 of JAODAL010012835.1, forward strand.
TACGTTAATGATAATTCATGTAACCTCAAATTTACACATTTTGTCCAAGAGTTTCTTGCCTTGAAATTGATAGGTGAAATAGATGAAGGTAAAATATGTACTAAACTCTACAGGAAACCTGCTAGCGGTAATACCCAATCTCCTCTGTCTCCTGTCCTGACCTGGCTGTCAAACATTACAATGAAACTCTCTCAACAACCCTGGACATATTGGCACCAGTCACACACCGCACCACCAGAGTCAGACTTTGGCAGCCTTGGCACACGCCTCATACTCGCTTTCTGCAGCAATGTTCCAGATGTGCTGAGCGTCTGTGGAGAAAGTCAAAGCTACCTGCAGACTTTCTCCACTACAAATTCATGCTCAGAACCTACCACACTGCTCTTCACCACACGAAACAACAGTATTTCACTTACCCCATCTCAACATTACACAACAGCCCAAAACGCCTGCTTGACACTTTCCACTCCCTCCTCAGGCCTAAAGCTCAGGCCCCGGTCACTGACCTTTGTGCTGAGGACCTGGCCACTCACTTCAAAGACATAATCAACAGTATCCGGCAAAAAATCACACCGCAATCCCCAAATAACACCCATCCTGCCCCTCCCCGCACATCATCTAGTCTGCTCTCCGCTCTTGACCCGACGTCAGAAGAAGAGGTATCCAGGCTTCTCCTGTCTGCTCACCCCACTACCTGCGCAGAGCCTATCGTTCCTGTTTTCTGAGAGTACGAGTGTAGCCCCTGGAGAGATCGAGAGATCCAGAAGGAGGATAAGCGGCTCTGCTGAAAGCACTTTCCACATTGAGCAGCATACTACCCGCCCGAACGAGATCAGAAATTGTTTCGCTCTAAGGGACTGTGATTAGGGTTGGCTATAGTCTCTATTGTATGGTATTGCGCTCTCTGTTGTATTAACAGCCCTTGCAACAATGTTTATGATGCGTGTATCTCGCTGATGTTTGAAACGTAACATATGAAGATCTCATATAGTAAAAATCTTTTGCAAAGTCTAATACTTGTTCTTATCCTGATCCTTTTCGATACCGATGTTTGTTCGCTGTCTCTGACATCATGTTCTCCCTCTATCTTAAACTAATCCTCACTAAAACTGAACTTCTAGTGATCTCACCATATAGTAACCGACCCCACCCTTCTATTTCTCTCTCGGTGTGTGTTACCACCATAATTCTGAGGCAGCATGCCCGCTGTCTTTGGGTCATACTAGATTCTGACCTGTCCTTCACTCCCTGTATCCAATCCCTTGCCCGTTCTTGTCACCTGCACCTTAAGAACATGTTCAGAATCTGTCCTTTTCTTACTGTGGAAACAACCTAGATTCTTATTGTTGCTCTTATTCTTTCTCTTCTTGACTACTTTAACTCCCAACTTATAGGTCTCTCTGTCTGTAAACTCTCCCCTCTCTAATCTGTCCTGAATGCAGCAGCCAGGCTCATCTTTCTTTCCAGCCGCTATACTGATGCCTCTACCCTGTGTCAGTCACTGCACTGGTTGCCCATTCAGTACAGAATACAACAGAAACTAATCACTCTCACCCATAAGGTTCTCCACAGCGCTGCACCCCTCTACATCTCATCCCTCATATCTGTATACCACCCTACCTGCTCTCTCCGCTCTGCTACTGATCTGAGATTACATACCTCAGTCATCCAAACCTCCCATGCCCATCTCCAAGATTCTGCACGTGTTGTGCCAGTTCTCTGGAACATGTTACCCTATATGGTCAGACACACTCACAACCCTCACAGTTTTAAGTGCGCTATGAAAACTCATCTTCTTAGACAAGCCTACCAAGATCCCTAATTGTTAACTCCCCAACTTCTGTCACTTCCTGCACTTGGGCACCCACAGGCACTTATCTGTATATAGAGGTATGGTCGGGATGGCAGGTTCATTTTTTATGTAAACTACCCCATATTTATGCAACATGGCTGGACCATTGTAAACCAAGCACTTCTCACCCTTCGTTTCACCCATACACCCTAATAGATTGTAAGTTCTTGAGAGCAGGGCCCTCACACATTGTATCTGATTTGTAAGTAGCTTTTTTAATAATGTAATTTCTGGTTTGTGTGTGCTTATACCCTCTATATTGTAAAGTGCTGCGGAATATGTTGGTGCTATATAAATAAAGAGTATTATTAAAAGTGTGAAAAATGGAAGATTGGAAACAGGTGATTTAGAGCGATGAGATGAAAGTCAATAGACCGGGCCCTGATGGCTGCACATGGGTTTGAAAGATTCAAGGGAAAAGGGGGCAAACTGATCGAGAAATTGAAAAAACTGTCAGGTTCGGTGGAGGAAATCTGATGATATGGTGTTGTTTCGCAGCCAAAGATGTTGGATACTTGATCAGGATCGATGTTGATCTCAATACTGAGCTATATGTGAGTGTCCTACAAGATGCGTTACTTCATATACTCGAGTACTATGGGTATGAAAAGGACAAAATAGTGTTAGTATTGACCTCCACAGTCGCCAGACCTCAACCCAATTGAACACTTGTGGATAGAGTTGAAGAAAAATCTGTATTCTTACCCAAGTCCAGTATGCACCAACATTGGGAACATATAGAAGAGACCGGGGATCAGATTTTGGTCAAGACATGCTTTGATTCTGATCCAGAGCCCAAAAGGATTCAGGCAATATTAAAAGTCAAAGGTGGATTTACCAAATACTAACAAAATAATAAAAATTAACATTTTGATTTTTTGGAGCAAAACGTTAACAATGCAGGTGCTTGACAAGAATCTGCAGAACTAAGCAGATGCCAAATACTTGAAAATCAAATTTACGTATAAGATAGGTAAGATGATTGTCTATAAAATGATGGGAGTCTCATGTACAAAGCTGTTGTGGATGGTAAGATATGGAGCCTGAAAGTCAAAAGTTGAAAACTTTACCATTTTGTTTGTCAGAGTCTGTTCTACCTAAATAACATGATTATTGTATCATAAGGTGATAAAAAGCCTGATGTTACCATTTTACTACAGTAAGGTTATCACTTAAACATGTGCCATGTATGAGAGAGTCAGGAGTCAGAGTCGGTGTCAGGAAAATTGAGGAGTCAGAGCCTTACCGACTCCATAGCCGTTTTCCACAGCTTCACATGCGGCCACATTACCTCTTTCCATAGGCAGAGAGTTCTGTTATGCCAACACCCTCTTCTGATACAACAGTATTCCCAACGTGTCCACAAGGCAGTTCAGTTTCCACTTTATATGGGTAAAATAGCTGGGTTTTGCGAGTGTCCTCTTGAGTCTTATGGGATACTTGTAATCGTCACACAGTAACTCACATTACCTATTTGCTTTGATGAGTATTCATGGTATGTGGGTTCCTTCCTCTGTGGACAGTGTACCTTACTCTGCTTCGTAAACAGTTGCATCTTATTTGAGGATTGACTCTCTGTCTGGGTACTTAGCTATGTAGGTAGCTCGGGTACCATCCTACTCATCCACCATAATTGAGTTATGCTTTGCAGCCCCCCCTGTTTGGTGCATGGGGTAATTGTTCAAGCTCCACAGGGTGGTCCACTGTTGTTCAAAATGGCAAGTTTGCTCTCACCTTAAAAAGGAAGCTAAAGATCCTTGTGGTTGTTTCAGCATACAGTTAGGTCATAGCCAAATACATTGAAGCATCTCTAAGTTAATATTCATGCTTTGTAGGCTGCTTCTTTCAGTTAGCATTTGTACGCTGCCAAGTAGGCAGTGTGAGGTTTTTCTACAGACCACAAACCTATGTGTAGTGGCTGCCAAGGACCCGACCACGTGAATTGCTATGCTCCTTTCTCCATTTGAGGTAATGGTGTTAATGCATTCTTCTCTGCACTCTGTGCTTACTCCCCTCTGAGCTGTGCAAAATGAAACAAACTGCCTGTGATGACTTTGTCTGTATAATAAAGGCTGTCTGAGCTCCTCTATGCTCATCTCCCAGTTCTATGTAAAGGATCTGGGCAATTACTGAGTCTCTAGCTGCTAGATTCACTCTCTCCTCATATAACACGGGCTGTATGTTTAACTGTTTACACCAATGCAGGTGTTCTGGTCACAAGGAGCTTGTGCAGCCTGGGAGGGAGGTGACAGCTCTGCAGACATGAGAACTAACCATTGCTGGAGATCTGCAGAGCTGCAACATCCTCTCCCTTCAACTGCTCACACAGAATGATGATGTCACAACTCTTCAGTGAGGAGAGAGACACCTACTGAGAGGAGAGACTCACCCCTGGATTTGAAGCTGTAACAGATAGAAACAGCTCAAGTCTGCAAAAGCATGTAATGATAAAACCCCTTTAACTCGTTAATGACCGCCCACTGATTATAGACGGCAGGCGGACACAGATTGTAATGTATTAGCATATATGAAGATAGTAATACATTAATAAGTGTAAAAAAAAAAAGTGTAAAATAGTTATCTCTTAAATCGGATTAAAAAACAAAGTGTAGAGAAAAAAAAAGAAATAAATTATTGTACCTACATTACACACAAAAACAGTAACAACATACATGACCGTAATAACCTGTGGAATTAATCTAATGGGTTATTTATTGTGTGAGTGGTGTAAAAAAATAAAAAAACAAAACAAATGCACAACACTGCAAAAAAAACCAAAAAAAAAAACAAAAAAAACCTCTGCAGTAATTTATATGTAAACTTAAACTACGTCCTCAAAATGTACAACTTCTCCCACACAAAATAAGTCCTCATACAACTGTGTCAATGAAAAAAAAAAAAAAGTTACCATCATTGAAATGCAAGGAGGCAAAAAGGAAAAAAATTTGCTGGTGCTTAAGGAGTTCAATATATTTTATGTAACAGAGCAACACAAAGTAGCAAGTATTTGTGACGTGTTAAGAAAATTATACATGCTTTTATTCATTAAAAAAACTGAAAGATGTAGTGTGCATATGTATTCAGCCCCCTGATAGCCCTAGCCTACTCGGATAGCCCTAGATAAAATCCAGTGTGACCCTTTGCCTTTAGAGGTCACCTATAAGTAAACAGAGTACATGTGTATGCTGTTTATTCTCAGTATGATTACAGCTGTTTTGTGAAGGCCTCAGAGGTTTGTTACAGAACATTAGTGAATAAACAGCATCATGAAAACCAAGGAACACACAAGAACAGATAAAGTTGTGGCAAAGTATATGGAAGGGCTAGGTTTACAAAAAATAAAGTCTGAACATTTTATGGAACACTGTTCCGTTCAATCCATCATCTGTAAATGGAAGGAGTATGACAACTGCTAGCCTACCAAGATATGGCCGTCCACCTAAATGGACAGCCCAGACGAGAGGACTAATCAGAGAATCAGCCAAGAGGCCCATGGTCAATCTGGAGGAGCTGAAGCGATCAACAGCGCAGGTGGGAGAATTTGTCCACAGGACAAATATTAGTCATGTACTCCTCAAATCTGGTCTTTGTGAAAGAGTGGCATCCAGGCGGCCCTTTTTAAAAGTAAGCCATAAACTGTCCCCCTTGCAGTTTGCAAAGAGCTATTTAGAGGAGACAGCAAGCATGTGGGAGGAGGTGCTCTGATCAGATGAGAACAAACTGCCAAACTCTATGGGCCTTATGTATGAAAACTGCCCATAGCAACCAATCAAAGCTCCGCTTTTATTTTTCCAGAGCACAATATGAAATGAAAACTTAGCTCTGATTGGTTGCAATGGTCAACAAAAAAAAGTGTTACTGCTAGACAGTTTCCACACATAAGGCCATATGTGGGATGAAAAGCCAACACTGCACATCACTTTGAACACATCATCCCCACCGTGAAGCATGGTGGGGGAAGCATCATGCAGGGACTGGGAAACTGGTCAGAGTTAATGGACAGAAAGATGGATGGTGCTAAATACAGGGCAATCCTGAAGGAAAACCTGTTAGAGGCTGCAGAAGGCTCAAAGGGGTTGTCTCACAACATTGATTCATCTCACCTAGTCCTGTTTTCTTGGTTTCACTTTAAATTCAGGTGCGTGTTTACTGGCTTCTACTAGGCTGCAGTAGAAGCCAGGTCTGTAGCTATAGCAACCAGCTCTGGCAGCCTATCAGTAGAGATCGGACAGGTCTGTAGCTATAGCAACCTAAGGAGCTGATGCAGCCCATACAAAAGGGGATATCTCAGAGTAGGTAGGACACGGTTAATGGACACATATTGCAAAGTGACTTGTTTTTGCAAGATCTTTAACATAAAAAGCAATCCTTGTAGTGAGACAACCCCATTATTTTTCCTCTGATTGTCATTGCAACCATCGACACCCCACAATAGCTCACAGGAGTGCTTATGGGTGACAGAGAGTCCCCTCCGTCAACCACCAAAATGTTGTGGTCACTATTAACTTTTTTCAGCAATTTGTGCTACAGTTGCTTTTCTAAAGGAATTGAACCCGGACAAGATGAGCTATCCTTTGCTCCCCAAATGCATCAAGGAGCATGGGGGCTAAAAACCTAGTTGTCGATTCACCATTTTTCCTGCGCTCGACCACTTTTGAAGGTAATAACCAATACATATCGGGAACAACACACAAGACACGCAATTGTTGAACTATGGCAATTTAGACAATGTCACTGACTCATTTCCTTAATAACCACTTACTGACAGCAGTCATTGTTATTCACTTCTTCTGGTTTTAATGTCAAGGCTTATTGGTGAATATAAAAGTAATGTTTTTTGCGTATAACTGCAGGTTGTGGTGGGATCCTCAGTGATCACTTAGATGATTGATCACAGTCTTGATAACAATTTAGTTTCTACACAAGTGCTGATGTACAAGACAAAATAAATGCACCAGATCAGTACAAATAAATTTACACTTTTTATTAAAAAAAGGAATTGCCAAAATATAATTTTGGAAAGTGACTGAACAAGGGAATTTTTTGTTTAGAAACTGCAAACTGAATTGAAGTTTGCCCAATTATTTACAGAAGAGAAAAAACTCTGACATTTGCAAAGTTAAAATTATATATATATATAAAAAAAATAAAGCCCAGTGTCCTTTCACTTCCCCACCTAAGAAAAATCCTTCAATCCTTAAACAACCAGATCCTCCGCACATATAGGGCTTCAGTCACTGTCCACTCAGGAATGCCAAATGACCCTTTGTGCATCTGTTGGCGTAATGTCCTTTCTCGCCACACTGCAAAGACAAATTGTACATTAATAAGATTCTTACCTCTGACGTGAGCTGGTATTTCGACCGATTTTTAGAGGGGATTTGCCATGGTAGTCCTGACCCCTGCCTCCCACCCAAAACCTTCTCATATAAATAGAGTGGTGGTGAAGTATGCACACTGATTTTTGCTCCATTCAAACAGGGGAAATTAGGACCCCATTCTCATAATCCATAGGGAATCCAGCAGTCACTGATCACTTATCAACTGCGACTGGTAATAAGTTGTCATTGTGGGAAAACTATTAACTGAAAGCAGGTCATAAAACTCTCCCAAGTACCAAAAACCATATTAAGTACACTTTTTGCAAAGTGGATCTGTCACCAGACTAGGTTTCCTTATGGGAGAACTGCATAGTATGGGGACAGGTCCTCTCTCCTATTTCTTGTGTGGTTTGGCTACTAGAAGCAATCAAAATACACTGGACACATAGGGCCTCCTGTATGAAAACGTCTAGGTCTAAGAATTTCTTTGTTGCCCACAGCAACCAGAGTGCCCCTTCATTTGATATAGTGCTCTGAAAAAAATGAAAGGGGAGCTCCGATTGGTTGGTATGGTTGGTTGGTACAAAAAGTTTTACACCTAGTCAGTTTTCATACATGTCCCCCATAGTTTATTAGTCCGGTGTATTTATAAAGTGAGCTCTCCTCTTCCCCTCCTTAGGGCTTGTTCACACGACGTTTTTGTGATACGTTTTACGGATCCGCAAAACGAATCTAACAATTGTCAGTGTGATTAACATTGCGTTCAATGGCAAAAGCACATTGCTGTTCTCACGGGAGATCGGCGATGCGCTTTTGAGAGCTCTCCTGCGCTGCGCTTTTCGCATCCGCTTTAAGAATTGACATGTCAATTCTTCTTGCGTTCTACGTAAGTGAAAGCCCATAGGAGACAATGGAGTGCGCTTTTGGCACCTGTCCAAAAGCGCTCCAGACTCCGGGTACGTATCAGCTGCGCTTTGCATCCTGAAAGCGGATGCGAAAAGCGCAGTGGGCGGCTGGACGGGGATCGGAGGTGAGCGGCGGCGTGCTGTGGATGGATGGATGGATGGATGGATAGATATAGAGAGAGATCTCAAAACGTATCTGGGAAGCCGATCCGTAAAACGCAAGTGAAAAAGCATACAATACTGATCCAAATAAAGTATCAACTATTGCGTTTTTCGGATGCGCTTTTCACTTCTCAAAAACGGATACGTAAAAAGGATCAAAAAACTTTGTGTGAACAAGCCCTTACAGTGTTTTATTGACTGCTGTGTGTTCTTCTTACATAGGTCTCTGAGAGGCTATGTTCACCTTTATATTGGAAGCGCAGTTTGGATCCTATGTTGTTTAATTAGTCAGATGTAAAAGGGGTGGGTATTATTTGTCAGACAACAGATCTGGAATTGTACGGGTGCAATATCTGACAGATGCCTTAAAGGAGTTGTTCTGTTCAAATAAAAATTAAATAATATGATACAGGTGCCACATACAGTAAAAAGAAAAAAAAACAACAACCCTATACTCCCCTTGCTCCATTCCAGTGCTGGGTCTCCTTGATCTTCTGTTCTTTTCCGAACAGCACGTCAACTCTGCAGCCTCTGATTGCATGTAAGCATTGATGTAAGGGAGCAGCATGCGATTGCCGCAACCAATCAGCAGCTGCTTTGGTGACGTCCCATTTGGAAGAAAAAGAAAGGTAATCAGAAACTGGGAAGACCCAGTGCTGCAACAGAGGAAGGATAGATTTATCTTTTCAATTTTATGTGGCATCAGTAGGCTATTATTTAATTTGTATTTGAACTGGACAACCCCTTTGAGTTAAACAGGTCTGTCTCAGTTTACTATAAATGATCTTAATAAACTATTATATTAGAAATGGTATGAGAAAAGTAGTTTGGTACTGTGCAAACAGAAAGCACAAGTCACCAGCCATTCCCTGTGGTCAACTACGAAAAAAAGAAACACATGATGACCATTACATCTTACCTTATAACAGGTAACCTGATCGAGAGGTCTAGGCCCCCGATTTCCTACATTGTTGTTCTGTGATTGCATGACACCAATGGTCTGTGGAGACCGTTGTTGACCAATAGGTGAACTCTGGCTTGTTAACTGGATGAGGGAGGATGATCTCTGTGATGTCTGGTTGTTATTTTGCTGTCCGCATAAGTGGGAAAAAACAAACAAACAACAGTATATAGTGATGCATTTGTAAAAATAAAACAAAAAAACGGGGTCTATCTATATGTCTTTACTGGGTCACTGTACCTTGAAACCACACTGAACATACAACAGACAATATGCACAACATATACAATGGGGAAAGTAAGTATCCAATACACTGGTGATTTTGCAAATTTTCCCACTTACATAGAATAGAGTGGTCTGTAATTTTTATCGTAGGTACAATTCAATTGTGATAGACAGGATCCAGGAAAAAAAAAATCCGAAAATCACACTGTATGATTTTTAAATAATTCGCATTTTACTGCATGAAATAAGTATTTGATACAATAGAAAAATAGAATTTAATATTTGATATTGAAATATTAAAACCTTTGCTTGCAATTACAGTGGTCAGATGTTTCCTTGTAATTGTTGACCAAGTTTGCCCACACTGCAGCAGGGATTTTAGCCCACTACTCCATACAGATCTTCTCCAGATCTTTCACGTTTTGGGGCGGTCACTGGGCTACATTGAGTTTCAGCTCCCTCCAAAGATTTTAGATTGGGTTGAGCAGCGGCATTGACATTCAACTTGTGTTTCTTCTTTTTTCTAATAATTGTGCCAACAACCAAGATGCTTTCTTATTGTCCTGCAGCCCATCAAAGCCTTGTGCAGGTCTACAATTTTGCCTCTGTTGTCATTAGACAGCTCTTTGGTCTTGGGCATGGTGGAGAGGTTGGAGTGTGATTGATTGAGTGTGTGGGCAAGTGTCTTTTACACAGGTAAGTTGAAACAAGAGCAATTAATACAGATGAGTGCAGAATAGGAGGGGTTCTTAAAGAAAAACAGGTCTGTGAGAGCCAGACTTGCTGCTTGGTAGGTGATCAAATACTTATTTCATAAAATAAAATGCAAATTGTTATTTAAGAATCATTAAATGTGATTTTCTGAATTTTTTTTTAGATTCCGTCTCTCACCGTTGAAGTTTACCTACGATAAAAATTAGACCTTTCCATTCTTTGTAGGTGGAAAAACTTGCAAAATCGCCAGTGCATAAGCAAATACTTATATTCCCCACTGTAATTAGCTGTTAGAGTCAGCAATGGCCACTGACCCCCACTGATAAATGGGGTTGTAAGGTCCTCACTTTAATTATTTCAACAAAAAACCTAACTAACTGTGGTAAACTATAGGTATAGAAATCCAGAACCCCCAAAATATAATTAAAATAACTACACACTGGAAGGGAAAGAAAACAATAAAATATAACTTTTAATGAAAAAAATTAAAACCCTAACAACCTATCCCAAGCACACACCATAGTTATACTAATAGGACTATATACTTATCAATATACAAAATTCTATATACAAAGGGACAGGCGTAGAAATAGTTGTATAGAATAGCCACTATCCCCATAGGGGCCCTGCAAATTAGATTACCCTTCCTATCAAACCAGCACTATCGTTCCAAAACGGACGGATCTGACAGGAACCTGAACCCCTATAAGGCCCTATCGATGTAGGATTATGGCAAAAAAGATCTCACCTCTATGGCTGCAAATATGGCTATCTGATCACAATAAAATGTCAGATAATCTCACCTCCCTTTAAGTAAATATAGCATCCAATAGAGAAAACAACATAGATACTCTCACCTCACCATTAGGATGACTAACAGTCCCAACATGTTTCTATGCCCACATCACTTCATCAGGGGACATTGTTTTGTGGGTCAAAGATAAATCTTTCAAGTAATGAAGTCTCTAATAGGGGAGAAGAAGAAGCGTGAACGTATGGTTCACCGCTTCTAAACAGTCAGCTATGGTGTGCTGCTTATAGAATTTTGTATATTGATAAGTATATAGTCCTATTAGTATAACTATGGTGTGTGCTTGGGATAGGTTGTTAGAGTTTTAATTGTTTTCAATAAGTCCCGATTCACACGGCTTATTCAAGCCGGAATTGCAAGCCGGATCGCGTTCGCAATTCCGGCTTGAATAAGGGGCGGGGGCGCAACCCGCCGGCCCCATAGACTTGCATTATCCACGGCGCGTATTGCGCCTGGATAATGTGCATGTCACTTTCTCCCCGCCCGAGGAGCGACGGAATCCACTGTTCTCTATGAGAACGGTGGATTACCGTAATTACTGCGACGGATTGGCGCCGTACTGCAGGCCGAATCCAGCGCGCAGAACGGGCCATCCGCGGCGAAATAAGCCGTGTGAACGGCCCCTAAAAGTTATATTTTATTGTTTTCTTTCCCTTCCAGTGTGTAGTTATTTAAAGGTCCTCACTTTGTCACACTACACTATACAAAGTATTGTAACAATGCAATCGGAGAGGTCGATGGGTAACTACACTATAGAGGCGACAGCCTCCTAACTAGTGCGCATTTAGTGTATGCAGCAGTAAGGGATGACATCACTAACGTCCATACACATAATAAAAGTAAGAAAACACATCCAAAAAACATAACACAACATAAAGTCTATAAATACAGTCTACACCATAGTGAGCGAAACCTCGAATTGGTCAGCACCTGTATTAGTGAAGTACATGCATTCATTGGCTTTGTAGTAGCGCCTTTCTACAGTTTTAAAATTAATTGTATAGTAATGATATATCTATTTACATCAAAGCGACGGATTTGAAAAAGGTCTGCAAGAGACGGAAAACGGTCATATACTTGGAGTCACTTGTTTCTTTGTAATGAATCTTTGATTTTTGCATAAATATTTAATAAAAATTACATAATTTTTTTTGCTATTTTTGTGCGGGTGTATATTTAATTTGTACTTTGTTGGATAGCAATATCCTATACACCCAGCACTTTTGAGAAGTTTTTCTTGATATTCTAGTGTGCCAAGCAACATATATAATTGAATTTCTACAGTTTTATGTGGTACTACATGTTCTATACTGCTCTTTACCTATGCCAGGATGAACCGCTTCTTGGCACACCAGGTAAGGGCAGGTCCAATTAATTTATCTGGTACACTGTATGCTGGACAAGGTGCGGAAAAATCTCCTGTCCTCAATATAGAAGCTGTAAATCACTTTCTAACAGCTTATTCTTACATCAGGATTTGCTTCATCTATATTAGTTATACTTTAATTGTTTTTAATCATTATCTGTTATTTTCTGTGACATTTTGGGACTTTAGCGACACTTTTCTCCATGGAGTTACGTTCTCAAGTTACAATATTTTAACCTAAAACGTTCGTCCCACATGACTCTCTATAAGACATTTTGGGTTGACAGCTACCTAGTAGCCAAGAAAAAAAAAAAAAAAAAAAGAGTAGAGTATTGATTACCTTTTGCTGGTTTTGAGTCTGTTGAGGTAGAGGAGGTTGTTCAGTAGCTCCCATGGGCAATTCAAATCGAGGGCTGCAAAATTAAAGTCAGTTGCTTCAAAATGATGCTGTGACAAACTGCCAGTGCAGGAGAGGTCACAATTAGAAAATATATGATTGTTTTGGAAGGAATTGGCACATTTGTACTCTATTCTTGCTTAGAACGATTTCCTCAAAAATGTAGAATACCTTTCTCTACCAATAAAGACTCATAAACCAATGTAGTAAATTTTACCCAGCATCCAACAGCACAGACATTTTGACAGACCTAGAAGAATTTTTGGTACTGAGCTACAAAATATTCTGGAAATTGAAGAAGCAATTCCCAAATCACAGTAAAAGCAGAATATTTTATTTTAGCATGTTATCCTGGTTTACCTTCGTTTGGATTACAATGTATGAAGATGTAATCCAGCAATCCAGACACTTACTAATCTGGCAAACAACAGGTCCTGTCACTTGTTAAATGTTAAAAATGTGCAACAGAAAAATATTTCAGCTTCACTGGCCAAGAGTGGGGGCTGTTTCTTGGAGAAATCATTGGGGTTGGCTAAGAGTGGATGGAAAGTAATTTTTCCAATAACGGACAATCCTTTTGCTGTGGGGTATTCAGTTAGGATTGAATGCTTTACTAAAATAGTTCAAATGATCTGTGTAACTGTGCTCAGCTTTCCAACCAATGAGATCCTACAGGATAGCAAGAGTATGGCTGAGGAAACCGAACTCTAATATGTTGTTGTATATATACAAATGTATGCAGCATATAAAGGCCAATTTCACCTGATGGTTGACAGGCTATAGAGGGTCTTCTGTCATCTTATCTTACAGTACATCCTTACCAATGCAGAGCATTAAAGGGAATCCATCATCAATATATTTTTTCTAATAATTAAAACAAGATACTTCTTAGCAGTTTTTATTTTCTGATTGTAGATTTTTTAATTCTGTTGTCTGTATAGGATTATGGGGGCATGGTGTCTGAGCTGCAGCATTTAGAGACACGCTTTACAGCAGCTTAATTCTGTGAACAGGTTCAGACTCATTGGGGCACATCATCAAGGCAGTTGCGCCAATTCTGGCACAATTTGCGCCAAAAATAACGTCATACCTCCTTTATACCACATTAACTATGTGTTTTAGACAGTTTTCAGACACTTCTGAGCCTTGTCCAACAAACGGGACGTTGCTCGGGTAAAAGGGGTGTGGTTTTGCGCAAAAGGGAGCGTAGTTTAACATGCGCCAAAAGTATGCCAGAATTTTGTGGTAGTTAGTGGTGTAAAATTAAGCCAACTTAATGGTGGCACAAACTTAGACTAGACAGTTCTAACCTGCGCTGGATTTATCAACACTATGATAAGACTGTCTAGTCTAACTTAAAACTGTCTTAGGCCTCGTTCACACGGCTTATTTTGCCGCGGATTGGCGCTGTACTGCGCGCCGGATTTGCGCTGCAGTACGGCGCCAATCCATCCTGTCATTACGGTAATCCACTGCTCTCATAGAGAACAGTGGATTCCGTCGCTCTCCCCGCTCGGCGAATCCGCCCCGGGGGGAGAAAGTGACATGCACATTATCAGGCGCAATACGCGCCGTGGAATGCAAGTTTATGGGGCCGGAGAGCGGCGCCCCCCACCGCGCTCCGGCCCCGCCCCCCGTCCCTTATTTACGGCAGATTTGTGAGCCGGATTGCGCTCACAAATCCATCGGGAATAAGCCGTGTGAACACGGCCTTACAGTTAGACACTATTGATAAATCTGCCCCATTGACTGTTAGGGCTTGTTCACACGGGTTTTGGATCCTTTTAACGGACCGTTTTTGGCACTTTGAAAAAGCCTCCGGATAAAGGGTCCGCAAAAGCTAAGCAGTTGTTACTTTATTTGGATCCGTTTTCAATGCTTTTTCACCTTGGTTTTCGCATTCGGCTTTGCCGATGCGTGTTTTCAGAAGGAAGAAGAAAATATTTATTCTCTCTCCAGCCCTCTCTCCTCCGTGCATATGACAGCCCTCTCTCCTCCGTGCATATGACAGCCCTCTCTCCTCCGTGCATATGACAGCCCTCTCTCCTCCGTGCATATGACAGCCCCGGCACCTCCATGCATATGGGCACCCCGGCACCTCCGTGCATTTGACAGCCCCGGCAAAAATCGTGCATTATGACAGCCCCGGCACTCCGTGCTTTGACAAGCCCGGGACCTCCCTGCATAGACAGCCCCGGCACCTCCGTGAATATGACAGCCCAACGGGCACTCGTTGGGTATGACCCGCCCGGACCTCCGTTGCATATGACCAGCCCCGGCACCTCCGTGTATGACGACCCCCGAGCACTCCGTGCATATGGACAGCCCCGGCTCCTTCGCCATTTTCAAATCTCCCACACTGCTCTTCGCCCATTTCAATGTCCGCACCTCCACTGTCACCGCTCCCACAGCCGCCTCTCACCTCCGTCCAGCTGCCGGCCGTCACCTGCGCTCCGCTGCCGGCCGCACACCTCCTTTCAGCGTCCAGTCCAGCCTCCCAGTGCGCTTTTGCATCCGCTTTTTTAGGATGCAAAGCGCAGTGATCGTACCCGGAGTGTGGAGCGCTTTTGGACAGGTGCAAAAGCGGAAATCCATATCTCCTATGGGTTTCATTGCGTAAACCACAATAAGGATTGACATGTCAATTTCTTAAAGCGGATGCAAAAAGGCAGTGCAGGAGAGCTCTAAAGGCATCGCCGATCTGTGGGAAAGCGATGCGCTTTGCCATTCAATCAATGTTAAACAAACTGACAATTTTAGATCCCTTTTGCGGATCCCCGTTAAAAGGATCACCCAAAAACGTGTGTGAAACGTTAGCCTTACAGGAGAGTTTTCTAGCCATGGTGTGTGACCAGGGAAGAAGTCAGTGTGCAAGGAGGGGGGAGAGGGTAAAATTAGACATCTCCTATTCTGAATGATGCATCCTGTGTTCGCTATACACATTGGTGTCACCTTTCAGTGTAACCCTGTCTGTACTGATTATGAGGGGGGGCTGCTGAAAAGTTTTCCTAAGAACAGGAAGTGTCAGACTTTTATTAGGCCTTGTGGCCAAAGTGAACACTGCAGGATTTCACAATTTGTTTAAAAAAAGAAAACTGATAGTGATATTGGGAAAAAATAAACCCAAAAATTTTTATCCAAAAATGTTAAATAAAAATATAGTTTAAAAATAGGTCACTTTTTGATGACATATTCCCTTTAAGATAATACTCACTGCATGAATTTACAGTTAGGGCCATCCAGACAAAATCCTACTAGATAGTTGACACAAATGACTCTACGTGTATGCCGATGCCTGCATAGAGGGCCTACAAGAAAAATAACACTTTCAGATACAGACATCTACCTCTGTAGCAAATGTTAAATATGTTATCACAGTTCTATGCCTTCTGTGTATCTTACCGTGTTTACAGAAGCCTCGATCGTACCCAAAGGGCAGTTTTATCTTGATTTTAGGGTCAATATGTAAAAAAAAGGGGGGATCTTTTTGTGCTTTTGCCTTTTTAAAAAATAAACAGATTGCATGCATTGCGGATCTAGAAAACTTTAAACTTCTTTTAAAAGACAACGTCACAAAAAATAAAAATACACTCTGATCCGCAGGCTTAAAGGGGTTTTACCATGAAGGCATTTTACACCTGCTTTATCCAGCTTCAGATTTCAGTGTGTTCAAAAGGGGCGTGCATGATTTGTTTGAACTGCATATTATGTGACAAAGCAGGCTTGAAATCACCATACCTTTTCCCACAGTGTGCTCACTCTATTCACACAAAGGTCTAAAGAGCTGCGAGTAGCTACAATGTAGCCGAGTGGCTAGCACTTTTGGCTTCCAGCATAGAAATCCTAGGTTCCAATCCATGCAGGAACTAAACGTGGATTTTTTTTTTTCTCAATGCACATATCTGGTTGAGGTTTCTTTTTATTTATTTGCACTGTTTGACTAATAACAGCACCTTGGGTTGAACACTCATTTAGCAGTGAGTGTGATTACCGAGCAGGGAAGAGACTGACAGTAGCTGCCTGAGAGGAGAGGTGATGTCTGATCACTTGCAGCAGGGCTGAGGAGCTCTCGTCAATGGTCGGGTCCCCTGGAGACGAGCTGTACAATATGGATCAGTGAGACAGCAGCTACAATGGTATCAATTTTTTAATAACAATGAATGGTGAAAATGTTTTATTATTTAATTTTCAAGCTTCCCAACTCAATTTTACTTGGTGGGAAAACTCCTTTAATGTTAAAGAGCAGGAGGAACTGAGCACATTAATATAATCTTTTGCGGGAAATGACTTAGCCCAACCTCTTCTCATTTTATCCCTATGCATGGTCATACAAAGAAGGCTGTCAATCACTAAATAGGACTGCCCACTGGACTACTAATTACAGCATGAGCCGAAGTTTGAATGAATACATACCTAGATCTACTGAATATTTTCTGATGATAAAATTTGTCTCGTCAGCTTTTCCTTCTCTTCCTCTATAAAATGCTGTTTGTGTATTAGACAGCATTGTCAATTTGACAAGTTTTCTTTAATATTGCAGTACAAGCTAGTCTAATATATAGGTGCCTTAGCATGTCTTGTGTGGGTTTGTAACCAAAATACTTCCACCATATGGCTGGATGATCAGATGTCATGCTAAGGCATTTACATACTGTATGTGGGCCAAAAGAGGGGGACTTGATACCTAATTGTTTGCACTGTTGAGGACACTGTGGCACACAGGGATGGGCTGTCTCATCCAAATTCATTCCACTGTGCCCAGTGTGGCAGATGGTTAATTACGTACTTCGATTGCAGTCGTCTTCGGACAAGAATTCTTCACTTAAATGGATGCATTTTCTATTGAAGTCACCGTCCTGGGACGGGGAATCTGCTAGTATACTATATGTGTGCTGGTATTTGTTGGCTATCCACAAGCAGCTTTGTCGTTTTAATATGCCTGCCCTAGCAGCATAGTAAGAAAAACATAGGTATCATTTACACTGCCTAAAAAATATATATATAACCACCATGATCACGTAGTTCATGAGGTTAACATGTTAGGTATACTGCAGAGTAAACCTTCTAAATCCCACACAATAAGGTTATTCAATGCATTATATGCAGCACAAAGCTCAACCTACACGTGTGCACTTGCTGAATTAGCTCCGAGACCTATGCTGAAGTGTATGAACCATCCCACACGCTGTCTGGGTCAATGAAAGGACTAAAATAACTTACCAAACTTTGAGTAGAAATAACACTCTGGCATTTTGGTCATGTCATATTCATGCAGGAACTCACACTGGTCACCTTTCTTACAAAGCCCTCGTAACCAGTGCTTACAGACCACGGTCTTCTCCCCACTAATGTGACGAAATGGGCACATACCCCCTAAAACCAAAGCAAACCAATCTTAAATTCATGTGGTGTACAAGCACTAAAGCCAACTTACCAGTGCTCTTCTTCTAAGTACTTCATAGATCTAGTCTTGTGATTATTATGAATGAATTTTAGCATCAGCATAAACATCATGCAGTGATCCCATAAGGTAGAATACCAGACATCGCCAGGACGACTGTTGTAAGGATATATTCACATGGCGTCGCATACCTGTGCGCACACCAAACGGCGGGTGTTTAGAAGTATGCGCTCTTTCACCTGGTGCACAGTACGGGTCGGGGAAGACGGAGGGTAATCATAGCTCTCTATGAGAGCTATGATTACCACAGTTACAGTCCGTACTTCGGAGCGTATTGCAGCGCAATTACGCCCCAAAGTATGGACTTGAAAGACGTCACACGAACATACCCTTAAAACTATTGTTACTTTAGACCAGAACTAAATGTAGAAGAAACAAAATTAAACAGATAACCAATACAGATAAAGCCGTCCTTACATATAAAGGCCAGAAAGAGCTGCTGGAAGATGTCAATCACTATGTTCATCTTTTTGGGGTCCTGTACAGTACATACAGTGTACTAAACAGAGCAAAGAGCAACTCATCCTGACAGGTAAAAAGCTGCATAGTACTGGCACATACTGTAGAGAGGCGCTACTAGACAGACAATGATTGCATAAAATTGCAGCAATGCAGGTGATTTACCAGTAAGGTGCACATGCCATGTTTGGTTGAATCTTCTAGTGAATATCCCAAAAAAGTAACAATGTGGACAAAAGAAATTCAAACTTTGCCATTTCATTTTTCATGTATGTAAAAACTCCACTTGAGCCAATACAGTAGTAGAAAGATACTTGCGGTACTGAAGTAACAAAACATCCATTTATCTCATAGTCAGTCCCATTCAAAAGGAAACAATTGTGTCCATGTAGGTAGCTGAGGTACCTTTGAATTGCATTATACTTGTCCACATTATTACTATTTGGGGATATTCCCTAGTGGGGTCGGTGAGAAACTCCTTACAGTGGACTTACCGTTTATTGTCATAAATACATTTAAGAAACATGCCACATAAGTTAGTTGACTCTTCTAGTCAATCATATGTGCCACAAATCGGTAGCCAGTAAAACAATGTATGTTTTTTCAAAAAGGGTTTTCTTACTATGCTGTTTAACAGAGCCATAGGCAGCTTCAGACTCACAATTCCTGATCAGACTGTGGATGGTTCTATAGTATTGATTGGCATATCAGTTCTGCTATTCCAAGCAAGGCTGTGGAGTCGGAGTCGTGGAGTCGGAATAAAATAGACCAACTCCCAAAATATTTAATAAATTGGTCCAGTTAGTTCATTGCAGTATGTGCTGAATATATTTTCATAAGAATTTGTGAAAATAATGAAATGTCCTGTAAAGGTCTGCTCTATTCCTTATATAAGCATCTAGGCCTTAATTGAAATGAATGTGTGCTGCACTTTATGTACATGCTCAGTTGTGAAGCTTCTTGCTACAGATCAGAGGAAAAAGCACTGGGAAGGGAAAATGGCTGCACTCATCACAGATTTTGCTAGAGAAAACAGGATTAAAGAAGTTTGCTTACTACATAAAGGGACTGTTATAGACTGTAAATATTTTGGTCAGTAGATTTTACTTCAGTCATGAACTATAGACAGTTCAGCAGGTCTCTCACTGCACACAGGGTTCGATGGTAACCTGCGTACCAAAAGAAAGCCTGTTATCTGAATTAGCTGAGAGGAGTAACCTCACCCCCACGGAATGATGGGACTGAGTTCTGAGTGAACTTACAAGGTTTAGCACCATTATCTGCAGTAAGCAAGGTATACAAGTGTTGTTGTGACTGTGAGGACTGGAAAGCTTGACTTTATCTGTAATTGTGTTGGACAACACAATTTCCTACTCTGTCGGAAGAAGGGCTTGAAGTTAATATATGCTAATCACTGCTGGAGACCCACCCACAGCCTGAGGAGACAGTGACTGCTTGTCAGCCAGTGAATCATCGTGCTGAGAAAACACCTTTAAGGCAAGTACTTCTTAGCATATCTAAACTTTCAATAAACTGTGCATAAATCAATTGTCCAGTATATGTTCATCTCTGTATGCTTCATGTGTTTTCTTGCTTCTCCTCTGAGCTCTTGTTTGGAGAGATTAGCTGCTCTGATGGCTTATATATGCTATACATAGAATTTAGAGGGGGAAACTGTTTTCTAACATCTAATATTTAGAAATACAGAAACACACATGTGAGAAAAGTACTGTAGTTGTAAAAGCTGTTGCCAAATCACTGCTAGTAGTTCACTTTGTAGACTGTGAAGCAATATGATGTAAAACACCCAGGGCCTGATGTATGAAAACTGTCTAGGTGTAGAAGTTTTTGTTTGCCCATAGCAACCAATCAGAGCTCCCCTTTTATATAGTGCTGTGGAGAAATTAAAGCAGAGCTTGCTATGGGCAACAAAGAAAGTTTTAGACCAAGACCGTTTTCATACATCAGGCCCTGTATCCAGAGAAAAGCCTGATACTGAAAGTTCAGCATAAAGATATCTAATAAAACACATATTACAAACTTTTTATTTGTCATGACATATCTGTACTATTGATTTATGCAGTTTGTTTTATTTCTACCCAAAGTTATACTCGCTATTCTTTCAGAGATTACAATATACCTTTTTTTTTTTCATAGGAAAAAATTATTTTGAGGACGAATTTATATTATTATAAAATGTCTAAGAAGCTTCCTATGAAGTCAGCTGTCTTTGAGCATTTCACACTGACTGAAGATAAAAAAATTTTGTGTGTCAGTGGTAAGATAAGTGACCCAGATGAAAACAAATGCTGTGATGTCAAAATCAGTGCATATTCAGGAAGCGATAAAAACGCTCCTACAAGAGCTTCCAATCTAAAAAGACATTTAAAACCGCTTCCACCCAGAAGTTTTCAAATCTGTGACTGAGAAGGATCAGTGACACCAAAAAACCTGTGCCCAGCACTTCCCGCCAGGCAAAGGAGGACGAAAGTGTGTCTCAAACATCAGTAACAAGATATTTTGTAAGTGACAAAATTACTGTAACAATGACAGCAGATGTGTTTAAAAGACAGCTCATACAGCTTGTTGTGAAGGAGTGTACCATTATCATTATTTGCTCGACCAGCTTTTACAAACTCTTAATGGAGAAAAAGGCCCGCAAACTTGGTGTTTTCTCTGGAAAGAGAAAGTATTAGAAATTAGTGATTGAAGAAGCATTTAACCAAAAAGAAGATCTTAAAAAGATTCTCAAGAGACGCTTTATATATCTTAAAATGGATGCCTGCACACGTCACAGAGTGAACTATTTTGCTATAAATGTTCGATTTGTTTGTGACAACAAAAAATTTGTTACCAAGACGCTGGCAGTAAAGGACACTAAAGCTCATCACACCAGTCAGTTTCTCCAGGCCTTAGTGGAAAATGTTCTGCAAGATTATGAACTCAAAAAAGAACAGATTCTTGCTATTGTAACAGACAATGCTTCAAATATGACACGTACAATTAAACTGATGAATGAGAATAAGGAAGGTGAACAACAGTTAGAAGAAAACTTTGGATTCAGTATGTGTGAGATGGAAGGCCACAGTCCTGATCTTGTAACTGAGGAACAAACAGATATTCCTACAGAACAGCAGCAACATGATACTCTAGAATTAGATCTTGCTGAAGCTGCTTCAAAATTCTGTCATATTTATCACATGCGCTGTGCTGTGCACACACTGCAGCTGGCGATAAGAGACAGTCTGCAAGAGGGACATGCTGGACTCTGATTGGCAAAGTGAGGCAATTGGCTATTGCTGCCCGAACCCCTAAAATTGATTCTATCTTGAAGAGACGTGCTGGGAAAGGGGCAATTGTAGATCAAGCCACTCGTTGCGGCAGTACCTATTTGATGATTGAACGATTAGTTGAGCTGAAACCCTTTCTTGTGGACATGGCCAACCCTCAGGTGACATTAAGTGAAGATCAATGGACACAGGTGGCTGAATTAAAAGAACTGCTTCAACACCCATTCACAGTGACTAAAAATTACAAGCTGAGGATTCAACTCCTGAACTTTCATAAAGGAGTGGAAGAACTTGCTTTTTAGCCTATCCCAAAGAGGAGGCTTAAAACGCAGATGGCATTGCTGCTTCAATGAAAAGGAGAGAGACACTGTTATTAGATAATAAAAGTCTTTTGGCAGCTGTTTATGTGGACCCAAGTCATCGTATATTGCTGGATGATCAACAGATTACTAAAGGAAAAGAAGCTCTGACTGAGGTAGCAATTAGGATGAGTGGGCTACAGGACTGCCAAGAAGAAGAAGAGGAATTGGTTCTTGCCAGTGCTGCTGCCATATCTCAGCCTCATCAGATGAAGAGTTTAACTTTGAAAAGTATTTGGATGACATGGAGCAGGCAAAGCGTTTGCCGCAGGGAAAAAGATTCCACTCCCACAGCAAACAGACTGACTGTATTTCAGCAAATTTTTCACTTGCTCTCAAAGAAGTAGAAGACTTCATCTGTTCATCAAATCTGACTGTGCATGAGGCAATTCCTGTATACCCGAGATTGTAAGGAAAGTTTGCCCATGTGGTCACCGCTTTTCCACCAACCCAAGTTACTGTTTCAGAGGCCGTTCTCTAGCTGGAAATAATGAGATCAGATTTGAGGTCACCTATGAAAGAGGATCTGATGGAGGCAATAAATTTTTCTCAGAACAAAATTCAGAGACTCCACAAATGTTATTTTAGGACGTTGTTGTTGACAAACTGTTTTTTTTCCCCACTAACTGCAGTGCGTTTTGAGTATTTGCAATTTAATAAAGTTTTTTTGTGTTCTAAAGTTGTATCCAATAAATATATTTTATATTCTACCTAAATAGCTTGATTATTGTATCATAAGGATGATAAAAAGCTTAAATTAAGTTATCTTATATGTATGAGGGAGTCGGGGTTAGGGGAAATTGAGGAGTCGGGACTTTGGCTTACCGACTCCACAGCCCTGATTCCAAGCTGAATCTAATACTGCAGGAGGTTTGTAAATAGCAATCTACAAGGCTAGCAGTTTGTACATAGCAGAGCTCTAAGGCTTAAAACTTGTCATAACCTTAGGTAAACAAAGCTTCTGTGCTAGAGATAAGACTCGGGGGTAGTGACTCACCATGGTCTGACTGACTGGCGGTACCTTAGAGCTATGAAGGTTAAGAGAGAAGAGTGTGAGAGGTGGTCGGTAACAAGAGAAACTAGTTGCTTTAACAGGAGATAAAATCTTCATTATCTCCTGAATAAACCAAAATCAGCACAGCAATGTATTTGGTAAAATTATTCATTTAACTTCCTCTACATGTTAAAAGATAATCATTGTGATGAGAAAACAAAACACTACTGTAGTGTGAGGGAGCACTGTTAATCTGTGTATAACATATTGTTGAGAAGAAGAAATGTACAGAAGACACATATAAATGCCTCGGATTCGTCACCTTTGCTGCAGGCAGACTTCAAGAAGAACTCGCAAACAGCTGCCCCGGACTCTGGAAGAATAAAAGAAAATAGGAGTCAATATTTTCATGTGCACAAAAACGATTTCAGTTACTCAATGACAAATCCAATAGAATTCCCAACACCTGATCATCTAGCACTTTACGATCGGAGACATTGGGTAGAGAGAACTGTCCCATGACAGGTTATCTATTAAAGTTCATGGGCCGGCCCCGACTAGGATGCGGTATCCATAGGGGTAGAGATGTGAGCCCAGGCTGAGTAGCCCCGAGAGCTCGCACCACAGGACACCGATTCTAACTGATACAACAGGCGCCTAGGACCAGTCTTGTCACCACAATTAATGCTCAGATCTCGTCACAAACTAAATTACACCCAGGTCTTTTACAGGGAACTTGTCAGGAGATTTCTGCTGCCTGAACCACAAGCAGCATAAATCCTGAGCCTGCACTGCGGCCATTACAAGGCAAACAGCTGAAAAATGTACGAGAGCGACTCCCATTCAGCGCCTCCATCAGACCAGTCCTGGGCCCAGCGCAGTGAGGACAGCGCCTCCATCAGACCAGTCCTGGGAGGACGGCGCCTGCATCAGACCAGTCCTGGGAGGACGGCGCCTCCATCAGACCAGTCCTGGGCCCAGCGCTGTGAGGACGGCGCCTCCATCAGACCAGTCCTGGGCCCAGCGCTGTGAGGACGGCGCCTCCATCAGACCAGTCCTGGGAGGACGGCGCCTCCATCAGACCAGTCCTGGGAGGACGGCGCCTCCATCAGACCAGTCCTGGGAGACGCGCCTCACAGACCGTCCTGGGAGGACGGCGCCTCCATCAGACCAGTCCTGGAGGGCGCCTCATCAGACGCCCTGGGAGGACGGCGCCTCCATCAGACCAGTCCTGGGAGGACGGCGCCTCCATCAGACCAGTCCTGGGAGGACGGCGCCTCCATCAGACCAGTCCTGGGAGGACGGCGCCTCCATCAGACCAGTCCTGGGAGGACGGCGCCTCCATCAGACCAGTCCTGGGCCCAGTGCTGTGAGGACAGCGCCTCCATCAGGGCACTCAGATCCCCCATCTCTGTGAGCGCTCAGAGGTGACGTCCTGTCCGGTGTACACAGCACTCTCCTATGTATTGTTAGTAGCAGATCTGCACAGGCCGAGCTGCTCAGGGAAGCTGGCGCCGGCTTCTATGCTGCAGGGACAGAGAGTGGCACCGGGCTTATCACATGGGAGCGCCTCACGAGGGGCAGGCGGCCACTTACTGTCCATGCCCGGGAAGGGCAGAGGCTGCGCCCCCAGCTGCTGCTCCACCGCCAGCTCCAGGTCGAAGCGGATGTGATCCACACAAGCGATGAGCTCCTGCATGGTGACCGGAGCGCGCGTCCTCACACAGACCGGGAACCAGCATCAGCCCCGACGGGGACTCCACAGATAATCGCCGGACAGCGCTGAACGAGGCCGCAAGGCACTGTGGGAGGACGGAAGTGCCGGCGCGGCGCATGCTGGGTAACGTGAGCTGTGACAGAGGACGGCGTGGGGCGCGCGCCTGGGAGCCAGATACTGAAGAGCCGGGCGTGCTGGACGAGTGCACCTCGATACAGAGAGGGTAACAATGTTTTGAACTTGTGACTTTCAGGCTCCATATCTTGAGGCTCCCATCATTTTATACACAATCATCTTACCTATCTTATACATACATTTGATTTGCAAGTATTTAGCATCTGCTTAGATCTGCAGATTCTTGTCATGTAAATCCACCTTTGACTTTTAATGCTGCCTGAATCCTTCTGGGCTCTGGATCAGATTCAAGCAGGTCTTGACCAAAATCTGATCCCAGGTCTCTTCTACACATTCCCAATGTTGGTGCAGACTGGACTTGGGTGTGAATACAGCATTTTCTTTAACTCTACCCACAAGTGTTGGATTGGGTTGAGGTCTGCGGACTGCGGAGGCCAATACAGCAACTCTACTTCATTGTCATTGGACCCTTCCTTCTCCAACCTTGACGTCTGCTTCAGGTCGTTGTCCTGCTGGAACACAATGTCGTCCTCTTCATCCCCATAGTACTCGAGTACATCATCTTGTAGGACCCTCACAGAGCTCAGCATTGAGGTTACAATCGGTCCTGGTCAAGTATCCAACATATTTGGCTGTGAAACATCCCCATATCCTCAGGCTTCTTCCACCGAACCGGACAGTTCTTCCAGTTTCTTGATCCATTCGCCTCCTTTTCCCTTGATTCTTCCAAACTCATTTCCCCCATCAGAGCCCGGTCTATTGACTTTCATGTCATCGCTCCAAATCACCCGTTTACAATTTTCTATTTTTCATACTTTTTTGTAAACTCTTTGCCGACACTTCTTATGACGGGATTGAAGTCAAGACTTCTTCCCCTTTTTTCGGGCCATCATTCCAGACCTGTGTAATGTGTGTTACATGGACGTCTGTGATCTCACTCTTACGAAGCATACGAGCCTCCTCTACTGCTGTGTGTGTCGCACTCTGATATTTTGTCTGGACGTCCACTTCTTGGCTTTTGAATGGATGGATGGACTTCATTTCATATTCTTCCAGCTGTCATGGCCTCACATGATGCAGTTTAGCAATTTTCTTGGCTGAGTAACACTATCAATGAGCAGGATGATGCGGTTTCTCTTTTCTTGGGAAATGTTCTTCATAGCTGCTCGAACCAGTGACCTTTCACTTGGGAATCAGCCTAATAACACACTGAGCTATTAGGGAATTTAAGAACAGGTTGTAATTTGTAGTAACGAGAAGAAAAAGATTGTTCCACCACCAGGAGCAAAACGGTAATAATGCAGTTACATGACCAGAATCTGTAGAACTAACTATAACTCCATCAAGGCAAAGCATTACTTACAAAATAAAAAACAAATTCTTCTAAGTCTTAGAAATATGAACATTTTAAAACTTAGTGAATGATAGAGAAATCACTTAAAACTTTGGGCCACATGTATGAAACAGTTTTGGTCTAAAGTTCACTTTTTGGTCCATAGGTTTCTGTAGGGAACATAGTGAGTTTTAGACCAAAACCGTTTCATACACGTGACCCTATATTTTCCCTGACAAGTGTGTGCAGAGTTTGGCGGTCTAGTAGTGCCTCTACAGTACAGTGCGGTACTACCTGCTTTGTACTGCACGTTACATATACCAAGATAAGTGGCTCTTTTTGGCACCATCTTCTTTGTTTTCTTTTTGTAGTTTATAAAGTACGTGACTCAAAAAATCTTTTGCCTTCAACATAGAAAGTGATGTCCAGCTTCCAACAGCTCTTTCAGATGTTATATGGAAGGCCTTGCTTTGTCTGTATCTGTTATGTGCTGAATTTTCTTTCATCTTCATTTTGCATTATGTTGGGGGTTACATTTTGGAGCTTGAGATGGTTTCTAGATACAATAGTCATCCTGGAACCATTTAATATTATATGTTGCGGGATCACTGTACTTCATTCATGTATGTATATGTCGCAGGGAAATGATGAAACTAGGGATTTGATCAAATCACGGAAGATGTTAAAATAACAACTCTGTGGAGTCATTTCCCTAAAGTAAGTCAGTGATTTGATCAAATCCCTGAAGTGTTTTAGTGAAAAGATGAAATCATATTGTTTCGATCTTAAAATTCTTTTAGTATGCTATGCATTATGAAATGTAGAGTAGGTCGTACAACAATAGTCATTGAGACACAAATGAGTTCTTCGAAACTAATGAACAAAAGAAATAGGTACTTAAGCTGATCCTTTTTAAAAACCTAAAGGATATTTTTAGTGACATTTCCAAGAGTTTTTAGTGGATGTAGTTCATAAATAATAATGATCATTCATTTGTATGTTGTAGTAGCTATTTGAAGAGCGTTTCTAGGTAGCCATTCTTTTAGAATTTTAACTGAGGTACTAAGCGCAGCGCTGGCCGGCACGGACGCCGGAGGAGGGGAGCGGGGAGGTAAAGGGAAGTCAGAAGCAAGTCCTGACAAGTGAAACCTAGACCTGTGGGAATCTCCTGACTTGTTGATTTCATCTTTTCACTAAAACAGTTCAGGGATTTGATCAAATGACTGAGTTTAGGGAAATGACCCCACAGAGTTATTTTAACATCTTACATGATTTGAGCAAACCCCTAGTTAAATCATTTCCTTGCAACATATATGTCATCCATGGACAAGGAATATGGTTATACATAGAACTCGTGCATGCCTCCCTCTCACATTGCTGTGGGTCCTGTAGGGCTAAGCTTTTAGGACTAAACTGAAATGCATACTGACCCGTCCAGCCCCATTCAGTGCTTTTCCTTTTGAAGTTATGTCTATTGTTTTACAGCTAATAGAATAATTTTGTGTGTTGTTGCAGGTTGCTATTGCCAGCTACCATGAACATCCTGCAGATCCTCACTAAGTTACCATCGTACTCCCTGGCATTGGGATGTCTTACAAAAGTTCATCCTGTGTGCAGACAGGTTTGTATAGCCCATTACTGGACTCCTATAAAGCACAGGCTCTCATCCCAGCAGTGTCTAGCACAGTTCAGGACTATCTCGGACTCTGCAGGAGCTGGTCAGAATTCACAGCTACCAGAGGAGGACACCTTTGGGACATTGTCTGGGACCTATTCCTCGAGAACTGTGTTTAAGAAATCCTCTCCAGAGCTCCAGGACATGAAGTATGAAGAGGATGAAGAAGTCACTGGGGGGACATCGCCTATTCACAAGAGGTACAGGGGAAGAAGGAACACTCCGTACTGGTACTTCCTACAATGTAAGGCTAAAATTAAGGAGGACAAGGTAAGGATGCTTTTGTTGTTAGTCTATTAGTGGTCTTCAGTGGGAGGGAGAATATCTGAACACTTGCTATGAGCTTTACACATTTCCTGTTCTCCAGTGCCCCCCTCCTGCTTTTCTGGTACTAAACTACTCCTGAAGTTGCTCCAGCATTGACCTCCAGATCCAGCTGTTGGCTTCTAGAAGGTCGTATCCTTTCTTTGCCTTCTGTGATGCTTATATGTTGCCTTGGCTTCCGGACTTGCAGAAGAGGCGATCCCTTCTCTTTCAGCTTAGGTTTCTGAAGGCTCCTGATGCACGTCTTGGCTGGAGTCCTTCTCTTGCTTCATCGCTTCTCCCACGTCTGTTACACTACAGAACAAAACTCTTGCTCCAGCTCCTGCAACAAGTTCTTGGGTGGGATTGCAGAGTCTGGGTCTTGCAGGCTATACCCCTCCCACTCTTCCACTATGAGCCCCTCTTGTATCTGCACATACATCCTCACCCTGCGAGGTCCCTCTAGACAACCCTTCCCTGTGGTGGTAGTGACTCATTCTACTTGCTCTCACTGTATTGTAAAGTATTTCATGCTGCCAGTCTTGTGCCCTCTGCTGACAGTGTCTTCATACCAGACATCCTCTGCCAGGATATAGCCCTCATGAATTGGGTCAAGTCCCTGTCTAGGCCACTAGAAACCTTTCCCGCAGACTATGGTCAACTATGGTGTTTACCGTCCCGAATATTCCTCCATGACTTCCTGATTTTGCTAGTAAAACTGCAGTATCATCAGCAGACTTGTGCAGCCCATGGTCACCACATATGGGCATAGCTCCATCAGGTGCCAGCTGCAGTGTATCGCCAAACCCTCAGAAGTGTTAACAATAATTACTTCCACAGCCAGTCTATATTATGTCATGCACCAAAGCTAGCCGTACACACAGACTGGCTGGCAATAGGGTTACTCGTCTGATTTCCACTACATGATGATCTTCCTTTTGAAAAAAAATACACTGAGCCTCGTTTCTGAAAATTGTGTAACAGTAAGATGGGCTCTGTTTCCTACAGTAACCAATCAGAGCTCAGCTTTCATTTCTTATCCTGCACTGGAAAACTGAAAGCTGAGCTCTGGTTGGTTGCTGTGGGGAACAGGGCCCGTCTTACCATTAGACAATTTCCAGAAATGGGGCCCAGGTTATTTGTAACTTCCATGGCTTCAGTGTTTTACTGCTTTGGGCTGACAAAATTATGGTTGCATTAACCAATTGTAACCAAGTGTTTTCAGTAATCAATACAGAGGAGTAAGCTTCCCCTCCAGGTCGGTGCATAAAAGTGTAGAAATTTAGGTACCGTATATACTCGAGTATATGCCGAGTTTTTCAGCACAAAAAATGTGCTGAAAAATCCCCCCTCGGCTTATACTCGAGTCACTGGCGGCACGTGGGCGCTGCGATGGCCCGGGTGCCGACAGAGACACTTCAGTTATACGCGACTCCTCAGGGAGCGCTTATAACTGAAGGCCGAGTACAGCCGACAGCGTCCAGGCACTGTGGTGGCCCAGGCGCTGTCGGCTATCTCTTCACTTGTATGCGACTCCCCCAGAGCGCACACAGGTGAAGAGATACCACTGCGGAGTACAGAGTGAGCTCTCCCTGCTCGCAGTGGACTCTGGGCGGCCGCAGACTCGCGGCTGTCCGGAGTTTCCGGCACAGGCAGTGTGTGTCATCCATCACGCCGTGTGCGCGGCCTGATGACATCACCCGCCTGTGCCGAGAAGATGGAGGAGGCCGCCCGGGAGACGGAGCAGCGGGGGCGAGGTAAGTGGGTGTTCTTTGTTTTAAAAACATGCCTATACCTTCCTATAGCCTGCATAGGGGGACTTATACCTGCCTAAAGCCTGCCTAGGGGTACCTATACCTGGCTATAACCTACCTATACCTGCCTATAACCTACCTAGGTGGACTTATACCTGCCTATAGCCTGCCTAGGGGGAACTATACCTGCCTATAACCTGCCTATAGGGGCAATTACCTGCCTATAGCCTGCCTATGGGGACATATAGCTGCCTATACCTGCGTATAATGACCTATACCTGCCTATAAACTGCCTATGGGGGACATTAACCTGCCTATGGGGGACATTAAACTGCCTATATCTGCCTATGTAATTTTATTGGTATCTATTTTTATTTTTAAAATTAACCAGTAGCCGCTGCGTTTTCCACCCTAGGCTTATACTTGAGTCAATAAGCTTTCCCAGTTTTTGTGGCAAAAGTAGGTACCTCGGCTTATACTCGAGTATATACGGTAATCCAAAATTTAAAAATCCATTTAGCAAAAAAGTACAATGAGAATGACAGTGCACAAAATGTAGAAATTAGTCCAGCTTGCGGGATTCTGCTTATGCGTTTCAGAGCAAACGCTCCTTACTCATAGCATATTCTCAGCGTGTGCTGTCTGCCTTTATGCCTTCTCTTGGGTCAAATGTGTTGAAAGAACCTTTAATGGCCATGGAGGAAAAGCAAAATCTGCTGACAGAAAAATGAACAACCGCACCCTAAAGACATATAAACAACAATATTCACATCAAAATTAATACCGATACATTATATCTTGTCTGATGTTTAATCCTAATGGGATCTGTGTGGTAAAATGATAGATCCACCAAGCCTCCCTGCTCAACACCTTGTTACATGGATCACCACCCCTGGTGGGATGAGAAACTTTTTCAACCCCCATAAATGTTAGGGAAGACAAACTGCCTTAATAACAGTGTGAAAAATGGTGACAAAGTGCCGATATCTTATAAGAAACCGGTTTAGAGCTATCAGAAAGATGCCTACGTATGTGGACCCTTAATGGTCCTGTTGTACATCCTATATATTGCAATCTACACATTTCACAGTTAATGCAATCAGTCACAAATTTTGAATTGCAGTTGATATGTCTTTGTCATACATTTTCCCAGTATTCTAAGAGGTAATTGTGTCTGAAACCAGCGCATGTTTCCATGCAGTACATCTCCCATGTCCACATTTTTAAACCCGATATGTTGTCATTAATAGGGCTGGGTGATAAAATCGGTTCTGTGGTAGGGGCTCGACGTGGGACGAAACCTCACTTGAGGCCGTATTAGTGTTTTCAGTATCACCAACATGACAATTGTTTCTAAAGATCATGGAATAGTTTAGATTGTTAACCATCTTCCTGTAACTGGAACAGAATGAATAGATCATTCGTTTTATGGTAAACACTATTCTAACTGCTTTTAACACTTCAAGTTGGCCTATTCATGTGTTCTTCTAAAAGATATGTCCTCTCTTGTGTACAGCTAGCAGAGGCCTTGGAGCTCTTCGAGGTCAAGATGCTGAAAGAGGAACGTCTCCAGCCTGAAGAAAGTAACTACACTGTTCTTATAGGAGGATGCGGGAGAGCTGGATATGTTAAGAAGGCTTTTAAGCTGTATTCAGATGTACGTAAGACACTCCAATGCTGCACATGTCTGTTGTTTAACAACTGTGTTACAAAATGGTTCCTGAAATGAGAAAAAAAAAAAAGGAATTCCAAAAGAGAAGGATAGAGTGACTATCTTATACTCAAGCACACGTTTGCTATAGGCAACCTTAAATTCCTTCTCCTCTAATGTGTCTAACTGTATAAATAATACTTAAAGGGGTTGTCTCGCTACAATGATTGGGTTTTAATTAAAAGATCTTTAAAAAACAAGCAGCTTTGCAATATATGTTCATTACAAATGTCCTACTGATTTTGAGTTATCCCTGTTAGTAGTAGTACATCAGCTTCTCAAATCAGTATAGCAGCCGACCTGTTGATCTTTATCTCACTGGCTGTCAGGTCTGGTGACTCATCACCTTCAGAATACAGGTAGGAGCAGAGAGCCCCTCCCACACAGAATGCTTCTGTAGTGGAGGGAGGGCTCAGGCTCTGGCTTCTGTGTCTGTGATGCCTGGATTAACCCTGTGTGTGCCTGCTTCCTCCTGCTCTCTACACAGATTGAGGAAAGCAGAGGCTGATCTGTAGTCAGAAAATGTGACAGCAATGAAGTGTGTTACTATAATCATGATGTGTCTGTGGAGCTCTGACTATACTAATAGAACAGATCAGGGAGGCATGTGAACGGTTCATATCTCTCCCTGCTCTGCTGTATTAGTGACACATTGTGATAATAGTAACTCACTTCACAACTGCCCTGTGTCTGTTCTGACAGGGTCTGTTGTTGCTGGAGATGTGGAGATTTGTATGCTAAGCAGGGGGTATAGGAACACTTACATCCCCCCTGCTCTGCTATTAGCAATCACAGCTTCACAGACCTCTGGCTCCACACTCATAGATCAGCCCTCTCCCTGCTGTCTCCGTGGAGCTGACAATACAGCTGATCTAGCAGCAAGAGCCTGCAGCAGACCTAGGCAGGCACACACAGGGTTAACTCTGGCAGCAAACCCCCTCGCCCCCCCCCTCCCCTGCTGTATAGAGGTTACAGAGGAGAGCTTTCTGTGTGCTGAGGGGAGGGGGGAAGAGGGAGGAGAAGAGGCAGACAAGAAGCACGCCCCTCAATTCAAAAATGCTTTGCTGCCAGAAGCATTGAAGTGGGCTGAAAGCTTGTAATGAGACAACTACTTTAACCTTTATTAAAGATACAATAAAACTACTCTATATTGGGGAGGTTAGGATCTTTATTTTAAACTTTAGCAACCGTTGCAGAGGTGTGCTACATTTGCCTTGGATATTAGTGGATCAGTATAGTAGTGCCAAAGCTAGCTTTCAGCCGAGATGGCAACACACTCCCCCTAAGAAAAAGTTAAAGAGAACCTGTCACATAGATTATGCCCCCCTTTCTGAGGACAGCACCAGCTAGTGACATTCTTTCCAGCGCTGTGTCCTTTATTCTGTAAGAAGCAGCTATTTCAGAGCATCTAATGCTTAAATCTGGCAGTTTTCAGCCTGTTCTGCCAGAGATGAGTCCAGATTATTCATGAGCCGGTGGGCGGGGTTAGCCTCAGTAGGCAGGGTATGAAAAAAAAGACTCTTTTCTTGAGTTTTTTTCTGGCTGAAAACTGTAGATTTCAGCGTTAAATACTCTAAGGCCGTGTTCACACGGCTTATTCCCGACGGATTTGTGAGCCGTATTGAGCTCACAAATCCGCCGTGAATAAGGGACGGGGGCGGGCCGGAGCGCGGCGGGGGCGCCGCTCCCGGCCCCATAGACAATGCATTGTTTACGGCGCGTACACGCCTAAATAATGTGCATGTCAGTTTCTCCCCGCCCGGCGGATTCGCCGAGCGGGGAGGAGCGACGGAATCCACTGTTCTCTATGAGAGCAGTGGATTACCGTAATGACAGGGACGGATTGGCGCCATACTGCAGCGCAAATCCGGCGCGGAGTACGGCGCCAATCCGTGCCCAAATAAGCCGTGTGAACGAGGCCTAATACTACAGCATCTTACAGAATCCTGGAAGCAGCATGTCTGCCACTAGGTTGTACTGTCCTCAGCAAGGGGGGCATAATCTATGTGACATGTTCCCTTTAAGGATCTTTAGGGTTATTTCAGGTATATGTCCAAGTTAGTATATCGCCTACAAGACAGTAATTGACTATCCTTGAGAATCTTCAAATAGGATTAGTACCTAGTGTAGAGTCTAAGGGACCAGTATTTGTAGACCTTAGAATATGCTGCTATTAAGAATGGAGTGACAGCTGGGGTTAAATATATGTGACGCAATGTAAACACACATCGGTGATCACTCATGTGAACGTCGATACGTGTTTCCCATTGCCAGCAGTGTTAAACTCACTGCTCATTGTTATATGCGTGTCTGGCTCCGCATCACAAAAGCGTATGTTCATACGGAGGCAAGACGCCGTGTGACCATACGCTTAGTGACACTATATACACTTGTATGTGAAGTCTACCAGTAGCCTTCAGTTTATTCTAGACTCTAGTTGTCATATACCTCTATCTCTGTATCTGAACTGTCTTGTCAGCCAGATATTGCTTATCGATGAAAGATTGTGTTTGTTGAAGCTAGTGGTACTAGAATAATTCCAGAGATATCCTTAGGCATTTGTCTATAGAAGCAAGAGTCAGTGGCTGCGGTGTTTTAAATTAGTGAGTGAAATATAGAATAGTTTTATTGTATTCTTAATAAAGGTTAAGTATTATTTATACAGTTTCACTTTTAATTCAGTGGCGTGTTTACTGGCTTCTGCTAGGCTGCTGTAGAAGCCAGGTCTGTAGCTATAGCAACCAGTGCTGGCAGCTTTGGTTGGGAGAGAGCAAACAGGTCTGTAACTATAGCGACCTGAGGAGCTGATGCAGCATATACAAGCGGGGATATCTCAGAATAGGTAGGACACTGTTAATGGACACATATTGCAAAGTGACATGTTTTTGTAAGATCTTTAACATAAAAAGCAATCCTTGTAGTGAGACAACCCCATTAAGACTGAGGCGTAGGTTCACCTTCAAGCAGGACGTCACTGAACATACAGCCACAGCAGGGGCGTAACTACCGGGGTAGCAAACGTAGCACCTGCCCCGGGCTCTTAGGGGGCCTGGCGCAGCTTCTACCGCGTCCGCTACCCTGGTAATGCCGCTCCTGGGCCCGCCGGCAACAAACATACTAGTTCACTGCCGGCGGGTGGTTAGCTGAGGGGCCCGGCGCATACTGCCTCTGGATGCCCAGGCTCTCCGGCCCGAGCGTTCAGAGGCAGCGCTGCCCGGAGATAGCAATCCAGGTAGTGAGATAACACCTTTAATTTATCTATAAAGCCGACTTCATCACCATCGCTGCTCTGGAGCTACCTGCCAGTGACGTCACATTCATCAGTCATGTGCCATTCATTCAGGCAGAAACTGATTGTCTACAACAGTGTTTCTCAACTCCAGTCCTCAAGACCCACCAACAGGCCAAGTTTTCAGGATTTCCTCAGTATTGCACAGGTGATGTAATTATTGTCCATGCATTCTGTTGGAGATCCTGACACAGGTGATATAATTATGGTCAGTGCATTCTGTGGGAGATCCTGAAAACATGACCTGTTGGTGGGTCTTGAGGACTGGAGTTGAGAAACACTGGTCTACAACATTATTTGACTGATAAATCAGCTGTGGGCTTCAGAGCAGCAGTGGCCCTCAAATGGCAGCGACTTCACGGTTGAATTAAGGTTCCTTTTTCTGATTTTTGCCCTTCCTGACCAGCGACCCATTGTTTAAAATAGGATATAACCCTTTTATGGGGCTACAGCCCACCACGACCTTTTTGTTCTGCTAATTGGCGGGCGCCAGCTATTATGTATTGATTGGTAATCCTAAGAACATCGATCTTGTATCTCAAAAAATCCCACTGTATTAGTGTTGTATGAATTCAGTATATCACAGTGTAAGAGCATGATGAAGTTAATGCTATCTAAAAATCATTTATTAAAGAGGTTGCCCCGCTATGGACATTTATCGCCTATCCATTAGAGGTGATAAGTGCCTAATAACTAGGTGTATCACTAATCACTTGAATAGGTGTCCTGAGTCCTCGCATTCCTTATCACTGCATGAACTTATGTGGCCTACTGCTTTAGTTCGTGTCTATAGGGTTGGTGAAAATGGCTAAGTACAGTGCTTGGCCTGTTCCTTTAAGCAAATATGTATGTAAATCGACCTTAATATAAAATTCTTCACAGGTTTTTCAAAACTTGTGTTAATTGTGACCCTCCTTCTGTCCCAAATCCTTCATAGTAATTTCTTATACACACAAAAAATGTCTAAAAGTAAATTTTCTTGATATCTTCTTAGAATTTATTAAATTACATATTTACCCTTAATCATATGTTATTTCCTTTGACTAAATATTTATTTTTACAAAAATGTATAAAAACCCATGGCAAGGAATAGTGTCCATTTTCTTTACAATGTGCTTTTTTTAGAGTCATGTGCCTACAGTCTGGAGCAGACACACAGCTGTACTGCACAGTCGAACAACACTGTACTGCAAGAGAGAGAAAATGTGAAGATCACCCGTAAAACACTTACAAATAGCTAAAGCGTATAGTTTTGTAGTACAGCTGTTTCACTGTTCTGTGCACACCCATGTAAAACACTTCTAAATCTGTAGAGAGGTCAGAGGTGTGATAATAGGTAGGATATAGCAGTATGTATCTGTCAGGAGGTAGAGGAGCGATGTTCTGCACAAGTCAGAGATGTAATCTGCAGAATATATCGCTATGTATCTATTAGGTGCTAGAGGAGCATATTCTGCAGATTTGTAGAGGTCAGAGTTGTAATAATCTGCAAGATATATCACTGTGAGAGAGAAAAAAAATCACTCAGCACATAGCCTTAGTATCGGACAGCTGAGAACCTCTCCCTTCCCACTGTTCACACAGAAGGAATCATCAGGAGCCTGCACACAGTGTGGGGGCGTGTCTGCAGAGAGTGAAGGTACTCCCTGCTGGGAGGAGAAACACACCACTCCATTTCACAAGCTCTGCTTGGCAACCAGCAGAAAAGCTTGCCAAATGCTGTAGCGAGACAACCCCTTTAAGTTAAATGGCAAGTCCTATGTTCAATTGCCTCTCTGACATTCAGGCTCTAAAACACAAATATGTGGATTGTGGGGCCCCCAGCGATTAGACACTTATTACCTAGTGGATTAATTTGTCCAATACTGTACAGAACTTTCAAATAATTGTAATACAAACTGATTCCATGTTTTAAATTTTAGATGAAAAAGAGAGGTTTGGTACCCACAGATGCAACATATACTGCCCTCTTCAATGCCTGCGCTGAGTCACCATGGAAAGACTCTGGTCTACAGCATGCTCTGAAACTACGAAAGGAATTGATGGATAAGAACATTCAACTTAACCTTATCACCTATCGAAGTTTGCTGAAAGTCTACACCCTGAGTTCAGGACTACATGGTAGCTCTGAAATAATTAAGGTAAGCTAGGTTTAGAGTGTTATTCAGCAATAGAGAGTAAAAATCTAAAAAAAACTTCCTTTTTATCATCGTATAAGAAGCATATTTTTGTTGCCTAAAAGTAGATCCACTAGGATTTATCCATCTTCCAAAGTTATGCACTTTTGTAATGTACTTTCAGTACATTTCTGTGGACATCCTGCAATTCTACAGCAGCTAATTAATAACAGGTAGCTTAGAAGTCCACACACAAGCAACAACTGTGTTGAGCCCAGGAGATCAGGTGAGCAAAGCAGTTTGGCTTTATTCAGGGCAGCTTTGAAGCCATACCGCTTTAGCTCTGCCTCCAAAGATTTTCATGGAGCATGTACTGAAAGGGAGGTTGGGAGGGAGGAATATAGTTAAAGCACAGCAAAGGATCCTGAGGCTTGTAGTTTTACAGGGCAAAGTGTTTTCAGCCAGAAAATGCTGCTGTATAAAAGGGAGAACACATGCAGCGCAATTAACCGCTTCCCAACATAGGACATGCTGGTACGTCCTAGCAAGCTGCGCACAATCGCGACATGGGACCAGCAGTATATTACCCATGGCCTCATGCCGCATCACCCACGGCCGGAGTAAGCTCCTGCCGCGGGTGATTAAAACTGTTGCGATGTATCATGTTAAAAATAAAAAAAAACAGGATTGCTGTATTTTGTTCAAAACACCTCACAAAAACCTTTAATAAAAAGTGACCAAAGCGTCATATGCACCACATACTGATACCAATAAAAAAAAAAGTCAACTCATCCTGCAAAAATCTAATTGAAAGCACGAATGGGCACCAAGGGGTCAAATAACGACTTGCCTCTCATGTGAGCTTCATCCACAAGATATACTTGTAAACAGAAATAGATCCTCACTCTCTTCGATAGTGGTGCTCAGCCCAAAAGATATAACAAGCTGAATCCAAACGTACATAGAAGGAAATAGGGCGGCACTCACCACTTTGTTTATTCACAATCCTTTATTCAAAGATAGCGGTATTTCATTGGACCGGATTCATGGCTGCAAAACGCCTTTCGATCGTTTCGCGCAATGTTCCTTGAGAAAGCGCAAAATTGCGCGAAATGATCGTAGGCGGTTTTTTCAGCATGAATCCCGGTCCAATGTATACCGCTATCTTTGAAAAAAGGATTGTGAATAAACGAAGTGGTGAATGCTGCCCTATTTCCTTCTATGTACGTTTGCATCCTGCAAAAAGCAAACCGTAATCGGCTCTGTACACAGAAAAATAAAAGGTTATGGCTATCAGACTGACGACATAAAAACTATTTTTTATAAACACATTTCTGTTGTATAAAAGTAATAAAACATTCAATTATATAACGTTTATATAGTTGTACCGACCCTCTTCATAAAGTTATGTCATTTATACTGCACTACAAACGCTGTAAAAGTGAAGCATTTTCATGGCCCAATGCTAATAAAACTATGGAACCTCTGCGCCCAAGATGCCCAAAACACCCCTAGATGAGATCCATGAGGGGTGTTGAATCCAAAATGTGGCGACTTCTGGAAGGTTTCACCGTTTTGGTACTTTGGGGGCTTTGCAAATGTGACATGGCACCCACCAAAATCTGTGTTCAAAAAGCCAACTCGCACCCCACTCTCTTGTATGCACTGCCATGCACCCAAACAGCAGTTTATACCCACATATAGGGTATTGCCGAACTTGGAAGAAATTGCGTAACAAAATTTGGTGTGCCTTTTTTTCCAGGATTCTGTGTAAAATTAAACCTCTTCAGCTAAAATTGCAGATTATTGGAAATAAATATTTTTTTTCTCATTTTCAGAGCCTAACCTGAAATGGCTCCTAAATAAAATTTTAAAATGAAACCCCAAAGTCCAATAGGTGCTCCTCCTATTCTGAAGTTTGTGGTTGAGCCAAATAGTGCACTAAGGCCACATATGGGATATCTCTGAAAACAGAAGAATCTGGGGAATCAATACTAAGTTGCATTTCCCTGGTCACATCTACCGTGTTCCAGTGAATAATGAATAAAAACTGAAAATCTGCAAAAAAAAAAAGGAATTTTTTGAAATTTCACATCAACTTTGCTTTAATTTATGTGAAATACCTAAAGGTTTAACAAACTTCCTAAACACTGTTGTAAATATTTTAGGGGGTGCAGTTTCTTAGGTGAAGTAATTTATGGGGGTATCTAAAACGCAGGCCCCTCAAAGCCACGTCCGAACTGGACTGGTCCTTAAGAAAAAAAGTGTATTGCAAATTTTCTTGAAATTGTGAAAAATGAGTCCTACATTTCAAAGCCTGCTAATGTCACAAAAAGATAGACATTTAAAAAATGCCAACCTACAGTGGACATATGGTAGATGCTAGTTATAAACTATTTTGAGTGGAATAACTATGTCTTACACACAGAAATTTTTGAAGTTAGAAAATGACGAATTTTTCAAATTTTTTACAATATTTTTCACAAATAAACAAGGATTGTTTGGACCAAAATTTCTTGCTAACTTAAAGCACAATGTGTCACGAGAAAACAGCCTCTGAATGACGTGGATAGGTAAAAGTGTCAAAAAGTTATTCTCACATAAAGTGGCACATGTCAGATTTCAGAATTGGAGCTCTGTCGGGAAGGCCAAAACTGGCTGTGGCGGTAAGGGGTTAAAGAACAAATTAGTAGAGAAAATGTGACGGGATGAAAGGATGAAAAAAATAGTAAATGTGAAGCAAACCATAATGTGTATAATAGGTACACACGGCAAATCGTATAAAACTGAGAAGCTTTATTCAGTCAGAAGGCAAAAATTGAGAGAAAACGGCAGCTTTTTCTGGCAATAATACATTAATGGACGAAGCCAACAGGTATGTAGGCTCACAAGCCAGTATTTCCTCTATTATTTGTAAACTAGTAAATTGTGGAAAGCCATAATGTCAGAGATGTGTTTGATCTCAGTTTTTGAGGTCTGGCAATTTGAAGAAAGAAAAAGAGAGAATCTCAAAATGTCTTTTTTTTTTTTGTGGATGGATATGGCCGCTGGTGGCATAGATAAAAAAGCCATGTCACGGATCCAAGCAGTCTGAAAGATCATAGTTAATGTGATTTTTGCCAAAAGTGGGCAAGAAGACTGCAGGTCCACCACATGTATCAGTAGTTGCTGCCTCATTTTTACAGACCATTGAGGATAAATTTTATATAGGTCTGCTGGAGTTCTATACAATCTAGGTAAAAGTTTTCTTAGGCCTCTAAGTCAAAGGACTAGTCCAGTTCTGTTTCCCACGATAGTAGACAGGGCCGTGTAAATTGACCCTCCCTCACTCAGACTTATGAAAACTGTCTACGTGTAAAACTGTCCTTGTTGCCCATAGCAACCAATCAGACCTCCGCTTTCATTTTTCCAGAGCAGTATTAGGAATTAAAGCTGTGCTCTGGTTGCTATGGGCTACAGAGATTGTCTAACTCTTAGACATTCTTCATAAATGAGGCCCATTGACTTCTATAACTAAGGGTATGTTCACACGGCTTAAAATGCCTCTTATTTAGGCGCGCATTTCGCTGTGTACTGCGCTTTATACATGGCGAAATGCGCTCCACAATTACGGTAATTCATAGCTCTCATAGAAAGCTATGGATTACTCGTCTCCCCGCACATACCATACCATCGTATTGTATGCGCTTGGGGAGGATTGACATGTCAGTGGAGCCGGGTGGCTGCCCCCCCCGCCCTCCACCCTTCCCCATGCTTTAGAATTACACGCTAATCAGCGTGTGGTTTCAAAACACGTGGCGTATTGCGCGCACGTGCTATACGCACCGCAATAAGCCGTGTGAACATACCCTAACTATGATTAACCAATAGCAGTGCTGGTTACTTTTTGCTTAACAAGTCAAAATAATGGATAGTGTTGTAGAAGTAAACTTAGTTATGTATTTTCAGCTTCTATGTACAAAATTACACTAGAACATTTTGAAATGCACTGTATGCAATCTATTTAATAGGAATTGTTACTGACCCTTCTCTTATTTTACTTTTAGGAAATTGCACAAAAATTTCAAAACATCAGCACTGAAACCCTCAATGTTCTGTTTATGGGGTGCATTAAGGATGAAAAGCTGGGCTTCCTATATGCTTTGCAGGTACTGACTGAAAAAAAACACACTCTCAGGTGCAGTTTTTACCAGTTTGTATACTTGAAGTGTCGGTTTACCTGTGAGTACTCTCCTACAGTTGACACATGGATAGGACCTATAACGTTAAGAAAATAGCAAGTATTACACACTTTGTCTGGAGGTTGCAATAGTATACAAGGGTCCCACATTAGATCAATCTGGCATGTCATGTATAATTCAAGAGAATTTCCAACAAAAAAATTAAAATGGGCATGTTTGTTTTACCGTGTTTCCCCGAAAATAAGACATCCCCCGAAAATAAGACCTAGTGCGTATTTATTTTTTTCTTCTTCTTCAATCTTAGAAATAGAAGTCCTCCTCTGAAAATAAGACCTAGTGGCAGTCATTGCTACAAGAGCACCTATCATCTCCACACAAATTGATAGTAGATGAAATTATAAGACTTCTCAAATACATGTCATTAAAGGGGTTTTATCATTTCATTAAATGGTCTTCAGAATAAGGGGACAGTGAAAACAAGCAACTTTGCAATTGGATGTCATTAGCAAAGCTGTCTTGTATTCACAGTATTCCTTATCTTGTGTTTTTGTTTACACTGATATCCAGTCCTGGTCGAATCCCTCCGGATCCTTCCTCCTTGCATTTCACTAGCTGAGAGCTCATTTACATTCTGTACAGCCCCTGGTCCAATTCACGGAGCTGTGTCTCTCACTCAGAGTAAGGGACCGTCCGTCACATTTTCACTTTATACAGGCAGAAGAAACAGAATTACACTGAAGGGCTTACACAATCAGGAAATAGCACAATTTGTGTCGATCCCTGCCTGACTCAGAGTTAGGGGCCGTAGCATTTTCTCTCTCCACACCCAGCAGAAACAGACTGCAACAGATTCTACAATGAGAAAACATTACAGTTTTGTCCCGGTGCCTAACTCTCCTGCATAGAAGCGAGATCTTTGCCGTTTATAGAGCATCTCCAGCTGTGAGAGGAAAGAGTTCAGTTGCTCAGTCTAGATTGAATGCGGTATGTATACAGCTCTTACAAAATAAGACTGATAGGGAAAGACACAGTGACATGTGGACTCAGAGGGGGGGGGGGGGGGAGTCTCGAGAGCCAGCATGCACAGTGAAGGGGGGGATGATGTCACCCAGCTGGGAGGGGAAGAAACGCCCCTGCATTTCCAGAGTTGAGAAGCTGAGAGCAGTGTGAATCAGCCGAACTAAGGAAGCGATACATCCCCTTTAACAATCCAGAGGATTTAGCTCAGTATTACAGGTATAAGAATTTTACTTTCACTTTGTAAGTCAGGAGATTCTACAGGAAGCTGTGGAACATACCAACTGTGTAGGGGGAGCTGACTGCATAGCTGCTTGTACAGGGTGATCTGAGTCTCTCACTACATACACTGCAGGCACAGCACACTGATGACATAGTGTGACTGAGGTTACCTGTTACTTTAGAGTTTTGGCTGGTTATGCTGATGTTTGTGATGACAGGACTACAGTATATTAATAAATTATGATTATTTTTGTTCAACAATACATGTGAATTCTTGTTCATGGAAAAATAAGACAACCCCTGAAAATAAGTGCATCCTTAAGAGTAAAAATTAATATAAGACAGTGTCTTATTTTCGGGGGAAACAGGTATGTCTTGTCATTTTCTGTTTTGTTGCAGCAGCCTTTCTGTAGGAAAGTCCAGTGATACTGGTTGTCTCTTTTGGATTCACTTTTTAAAAACCTATAATCTGCTGTCATTCTGCTGAAAACATGAAATTTGGTAATTTTTTTTTTTTTTCAGAGAAGCTAATTGTAAAAGTAGTAGGTGCAGGCATGTTGACTTATTTTTTTTTTAAGTACCACCATAGCAAACATGACAGTGTTAGACTTTGGTGATTAGTATCATTTTCTGCGTTATTTATGTATGGCCAGTTTTACGTTTTGAGAGGAATAATCAGTAGCATTAGGTCATTTGCCCAATACCTGTACACGTTTACTTAAACTGAGATTAATTTGCTCAAGATGATCACCTGATGATATGCGCTACCATACTGGTAAGAGATGTCTGTTAGGGGAGATTTGACAAAGTGAGGCAGTTCTGCTATGGCAATTTGATCCCCAAAAAAACTGGAGTGGATGACCACATTTATTAGGTATTTTAGACATCTTTTTGTGCTGTGTTTAAGGGATCATGGCTTGTCACATTGCGTGACAAAAATTTGGCAACTTTTGGGTGTAAATAAAGCCAACCAGCAGATAGTATAAAGTTACTAGTGTTTTAAGATGCACCACATATATGATACAGCTTCAGCCACTGAAAGTTTGTCCCATCTTTTGACTATCTGCTTTAAATTACACTATTAGTATTTGACCGTATTAATACATTTGCCCCAATGCATAGCGCTTTTGATTTGAATAGCTATTTACTTCGAAGTTTTTTGTAAGAGAGGGCGTGGCTTGAGCAGCATGTAAGGCAGAAGTGTGGAGAAGAGCTCCTGCACAAAATCAGCTTAAATATCCTGCAAATAGCCTCTGTGGTGAAGATTTTTATACTTACCAAATAATACTTACCAAATAATACCATAATAATAAATAATCTTTTATAGCTTTATAAAATAGATTTATAGCTTGAACATTGTATTTTTATTGCTGAGTTTCTACTATTAAGAATTTTGTCATTTTTGTACACTCATTTTAT
This sequence comes from Phyllomedusa bahiana, assembly GCA_025379985.1. Taxonomy (NCBI): domain Eukaryota; kingdom Metazoa; phylum Chordata; class Amphibia; order Anura; family Hylidae; genus Phyllomedusa; species Phyllomedusa bahiana. Next base: position 89,903 of record JAODAL010012835.1, read on the forward strand.
TGTTTAACAACTTTATTGTATTAAAAATGAGAAAGTCAATAAAAAAGATCTGATTTAAAAAAATAAGTTTTTTTTTGTAAGATTTCCAGTAGTGGCGATGGGCTTAATGTTGTCTACAGAGCCCTTGAGGAACCCATGGAGAATGAGGATGGTCCAAGATCAGATTTTCACACGTACCTTTGAGATATAAGATCATTTTCATTGGATACTGCACTTAGTCACATCCAGTTATTCACTATTGACTTTGACAGGATGAACACGTTTTTAGCCTAGTTTAAAGTTTATAATAATGTTCTTATATCTCATACTGTTTCAGGTTTGGAGACAGATGCTGCGTATGAACATAAAGCCGGATATAAACACATATAACTTGCTTATTCGTGCCACCAGAGATTGTGGAATTGGAGAGGCTAATGATGCTTTACATTTAATAATGCAATCTCAGGATCTGGCACCCTTGAGTTTAAATGCTGGCACACAGGACCAAGGCAGTGAAAACCGAAAAGTGAAGAAAACAAGGAAAGGCCACAAAAGGATGGGGAAGCAGCAGCTGCTTGGGGAAACGTCATTATCTGGTAGTGAAATGGCAGATAATAACTTAGCAGGCTCAGAAGAACTTGCTGGGACAAGTGAGGCCCATGATCTGCCTAGTGTGCCCTCTCTGGATGCCAGTTATATGCCAAACCTCTTGGACTTATCTTTAAAAACAGGTAAAGTGGTATCGCTTGCAAATGTCGATGCCCCATCGGACAGACTTGCACTAATTGGTGACTTAGGGGGTATTCTTCAGAAAATGAAAGATGATATAGTATGTACTACAATAAAAACTTTTACACTTTTGGCTGAAGTAGTGAAACCAGATGCAGAATCAGAAGCTACACTTCTGGACATTATGGATTCATATGGAATAAAACCCGATCTGACCTTTTTTAACACTTTGGTATTGAAGAGAAGTAAAATTAGGAACCTGAAGTCCGCTTTGGCAAGTACAATTTTTTTTCCATATAAGTAATGTTAAGTATTATTAATCCAACCATGTGTAAATCCACTCTTTGGAGAGTAAGGCCTCGTTCACACGGCTTATTTGGGTGCTGATTTCAGCCGTATTGCGCGCCGTATTTGCGCTGCTGTACGGTTGGAATCCGTCCCAGTCATTACGGTAATCCACAGTTCTCATAGAGAACTGTGGATTCCGTCTCTTCTCCCGCTCGGTGAATACGCCAAGGGGGGAGGGAAAATGATATGCACATTATTTACGGTGTGTAAGCGCCGTAAATAATGCATTGTCTATGGGGCCGGCCCCCCCGCCCGCTGACGGCAAACCGGCGTAAATTTCGGGACGAAATCGTCCCGCAATTTTCGTCCGCAATAAGCCGTGTGAACATTGCCTAACTGTGTGTGGTAGGCACAAGCATTAATTTTTGAGGCTTTCGTGAAAATGGAAATTCTAACAAACTAGGGCCCTGCATGTACTATTGTAAGAAAATGTGTGTGTGTGTGGTTTTTTTTTTACATTTTCTTTAAAGAGACAGTGAATCTAGCTTGTTCTCACTTCACCCAGATCCAAAACTGGATTGTCCAACGGGATTCCCATTTATACAGTGTTGGCAATAAACAGGGCTATTTTGTTATTGATCGCTACCTGAATGAGCAATTATTACTACAAACACTCAAAAACAAGTACATTTTAACATAAGTGGCCAGGGTGCACAGATGTTTAGACACTTCGAATCCCATCCAAAGAAAAAAGACAGGACACTTTCTGGTTAGCATCTCCGCACTGATAAAGAGCATGTCTGTTGCCGTCACATTCCTGATATTGTGCCCATAACACAGAAAAGAAAGTAAAAGAATGACTATTTCTATCAACAGCTTTTTTTTTCCTTTTTTTTTTTTATAGCTACCAAAATATGAATGCAAAAGTGAATCTGATTTATTTATTTTTTTGTGGGGGGTGTAGTTTTTAAAGGGAACCTGTCAGGGGGCTTATGCTACCCTGTATGAGATCAGGATGTGATAGAAGAAGAGAAGACCTAGTTCACACTTGCATTTGACTTTCCATTCAAAACAGATGGAATTGATTTTTTTACAGCCAAAACCTGACACAAACGGAAGTGCAGTCTTCTACTTTTTTAACTTATCTGTCTTATAAATATGTCAAACAGATACTGATGTAAATGGAAACAAAAGTTTATTTTAGTTAAAAAAGATCCGTTTTTTTAAATGTCTGAAACTTATCTGCACATCCCCAGAAAAATGAATGGATTCGTTTAATGGAATCAAATGGATCCGTTTTCCATTTACTTCTATGTAAAAAAAAAACAAACAAACTGAAGGGTCCTCTTCATTCAGATTCTGTTTTTTTGTAACATAAAAAATAGCAAAGCATGCTGTGTTTTTTTTTTCCATAAAATACAAGGGAACAGAGCAAAACTAAAGCCAAAATGAACCCATCGAAAACAATAGCCATCTGTTCTCTTCCATTTTTCTGATCAAAAAACAGAACAGCAGAGCAGAAATGTAGACACATGAATCTGGACTAAGCTGAGCTCTGAAATATATTGGTTTATTTGATTTGGAGCGGGTTTTCTGAGTAAAAATCTGAGAAAATCCTGACAGGACTGCTCCGTTTCAGTGTGTGTATAGAGCAAGGTGTCAATCACTCTGTGGGCCGAGTAAGCATTCTTATTTCACTTTCAATTTTATTATTTTATCTGTTTTGTTTTTTTTCTGAGAAGTGCTTCTTTAAATTATAGAAGCCTATGTATCACAGAGGTCAGCCTCTCGCCGTATGCCACATCCAGCTCTCAGGACAGCATAAACCACCTGACGGATTCCCTTTAAGTGAGTCATAAGAGTAAACTCACTGCCTATTAAATTCTATATCTGTAAATACATATTGTTAGTAAAGTTGACAAAAAAAAACGGTTCTGTGAATTTTAGGATTTTTCTTCTTATGGAGACATCATGTCAGTATTGCCCAACAACCATTTGGATCCTCCCTTTTATTTCCAATACCTGCACTAAATAAAAGCTGGAATCTGGTTGAATGCGTGGGGCAGCACTGATGTGTTTTTTCTTATAAATGTTTTATACATATATGGATTTAATGAGCTTATTGCAGTGTACTTTTCTGCCATAAAATGCCACCTATACTTACTGCTTAAATGGCTTTGTTACAGGAACTGCTGCCTACAATGGCACAAAGAGGAATTGCACCAAACATATATACCTTCTGCAATCTCGCTAGGGCATGCCTTAAGAAAGAAGAAGGTCTGCGGCTCCTAGAAGACATAACGGTATTAATGTCCATTATCTGCTTACATTGTCCGTTTAGTTTTCTTTCTTTTCTTTAATAGTTGATAAAACTACAAATAAATTGCATAATTAAATTATTTTGCACTTACTATTGCAAGGAAAAGTAATTGAACCTTTTTAAATTCCCCGGATTGATCGCTAATTAAATGTGGTTGGATTGTTATTTAGTTAAAATTTTAGACACAGTCTAACAAAGCTAGTAACACACTAACAATTGTACTGCTCATGTCATGGCATATTGATTGAACATCCATAATTGCTGAGAGAGGTTGTTTTTTATTTATTTCATAAATATTTTTATACTTCAGAAAAAATGAAACAAGCCTTAGTTACCTCACTGCTCCTCTGCCACTAGTTCCTGTTGATCTCTTTCTACCGTGTTTCCCCGAAAGTAAGACAGCGTCATACATTCTTTTTACCCCCTAAAGTCCCACTATGTCTTTCTTTCGGGGTATGTCTTATATTGGCAGGTATATGGCCCATAAGGTTAGGGCAGGGTTTGGCAGGTTAGGGCCCGGGGGGT